>JAUCBJ010000286.1:0-11961 GCA_032718475.1 Nemertoderma westbladi | reverse complement strand
CCCAGTTGCGTCGACCGCGCCCCCGTGGTCCCTGGTTGCGTCGACCGCGCCCCCGCGGTCACCGGTTGCGTCGACCACGCCCACGCGGTCCCCGGTTGCGTTGACCGCGCCCCTACAAAATGATGAACCTCCCAAAGAAATGAAATTAGAAATATTAATGCAGAATGTCCGTTCTCTAAACAATAAGGTATCGATAATGAAAAAAGTGTTATGTGAACTGAAACCACATCTGCTAGTGATGACTGAAGTCTGGCTAAAGGGAAATGCTACTCCACTCAGAGAGTTAACACCGAACGGGTTTACACAATATACTACTACTAGAAAGGAGAAACGAGGAGGTGGTATAGCTTTAATAATGACACCGAATCTCACCTTCAAACCAAAGGAAGTATTTATCTCCGGTGAATTATGCTTTGAATATATTCTTGGTGAAGTTGGTTCTAAAAAGGGGCGATTTTTGTTGCTAGTGGTATATTTACCAGATTCACGTCTATTGAATATATTTATAGATCAGTTTGAAAGTTTACTAAGCAATATCTGTTCTATTCCAATTGATTTACTAATATTGGGAGATTTCAACATACACTTGAATCAACCACTTGAGACAGGACCAGCGAAATTTTTGGATTTATTGGATGGTTTTGGGCTTGAACAGCATGTCAAAGAACCAACTCATATCCTGGGGAATACGCTAGATCTGATTATAACGTATAAACATGGGTTGGAACGGAAACAACTATTATTTAAGCATAATGTACAAAATAATTTCATATCAGATCACTTTTTAATTACTATGAGTTTGAAAATGATGGTAGACAAAGTACAAACAAAGGTAGTACAATTTAGGAATTGGAAAGCAGTAAATATACAAACTTTTCAAAATATGGTGCATCAAATGGATGTCGTTGATGAGGAAAATGTTGATAATTACACGGATACTTTTCTTTCAAAATTGACTAATATTGCTGATACTCTGGCACCATTACAATCCAAACGTGTGAGCCTCACATGGAAAACTGCAAGCTCGTCGGCGTGGTATGACAAGGAATGTCTTGATCTCAAACAGGAAATCCGTAGATTGGAAAGAAAAATGCGATCTGAACGAAATGCACAATTAAAGTTAATATATAAATCGGAAGGGAGACAAATGCAACAAGAGTATCGGAAATTATGCGAAGGTAAACATAATAGCTATTTTTATGATCGATTAACATCAGTTGATGGACCTAGTGGGAAATGGAAAATACTAAAAGAAATATTATCGAGACAGAAGGTAGAGATTCTACCTTTCAGTACGGATCCAGAGGATTTGGCTAATGTATTTGCTGATTTCTTTCATGAGAAAATATCAAATATTAGGAAAGGGTTTACTCCGGTTATAAAAAATACAAATGTTAATGATCAGCGTTTTTCTGGGAGGATCATGGAAACATTTCAACCAGTAACAGAGGCAGAGATAGGTCAAATAGTAAATGGAATGCCTTCGAAACAATGTGAATTGGACCCAGTTCCAATGGTAATGATTAAGAAGTGTGGTAACGATATGATTCGACATATATCAAAAGCAGTAAACATGTCTCTCAGAATGGGAGTTACTCCAAGTGCAATTAAAGAAGCCATTCTCAAGCCAGGGATAAAAAAGACAACTCTAGACAAAGAGATATTAAAGAATTTTCGTCCAGTTGGAAATATTGCAATAATAGGAAAAATTATTGAAAAGGTAGTTGACAAGCAAATGAGGGACCATATTATATACAATAAACTATTTCCACTCTTACAATCGGCATACAGAAAAAATCATTCAACTGAATCGGCTCTCCTTCGGGTACAAAATGATATTGCGATAAATATGGACAACGGACAGGTTACGGCTTTGGTGTTGTTAGATCTTTCAGCAGCATTTGACACCATAGATATTGATATTTTGATATATCGCTTGGAATTTGTTTTTGGAATACAGGGAGTGTGTCTTAAGTGGCTGAAATCATATCTAAGTGATCGTTCATACAGAGTATTCATAAATGGTAAATATTCTAGAATAATAAGGATGTTATGGGGTGTTACACAAGGTTCAATTCTCGGAGTATTGTTGTTTATCTTATACACAGCACCATTGGCGAAATTGATCAGCTCCTTTGGGATGCAGCACCACCTGTACTCAGATGATACTCAAGTTTATCAGGCAATAGAAATGGGGGGGCCATCACCGATGTCTCGACTAGAGGACTGCCTTGCACAAGTATTTACCTGGATGAATAAAAATAAACTGGAGATAAATGCTTCAAAAACTAAACTACTATTGATAGGATCCAGAATAAAGTTACAGCAAGTGGGTGAGATAAGATTGGAAGTTGGCACTGACGTCATTTACCCTTCAGAACATGAAAGAAACCTAGGTGTGGAGTTTGATTCTCACTTAACTGCTAGACATCAAGTAAATAAAGTTGTTTCTTCATGTTATATGTTTTTAAGGGAATTTAAAAGGATTAGACCAAGGATAACGGTTGATACAGCGAAACTAATAAGTGTAGCACTGATAGGAAGTAAACTTGACTATTGTAATAGCCTCTATATGGGATCGCCTAACAGGATTCTGAGAAAGTTACAGCTAATTCAAAATGCCGCAGCAAGAATAGTAAAACAAATACCAGCAAGACAACATATTACTCCAGTGTTGAAGGAACTACATTGGCTGCCAATTAAGTCGCGAATAAACTTCAAAGTAGCAGTGCTGACGTTCCGGGCTCTAAAAGGTACAGTACCTTCATACTTATCCGAACTTATTAAAGCCTGCATTGATAACCGCACACGCCAAAATACACGAGCAGTATCGACTAACTGTTTACGGGTTTACGCAAGTAAAACGACGTTTGCCCGGCGTTCGTTTAGTTATACTGCACCAGCTGTTTGGAACGCACTGCCCTGTAACCTGCGAGATCCCGGATTAACTCTAGATATTTTTAAAACGAGACTCAAGACATACTTATTTAATGAACATTTCAATACTTAGAATATCATTTTTTATCACAATCAACCATTTTTTAAATTTTTTTTTAGGTAATGAAGAACTCACATTTTTACATTAGTACTGTATGTATGTTTTAAATATCAAAACAATTTTTAAAAGCTTGGCATATTTTCTACAAACTAGAATTCGTAAATCATTTTTTAACATCATCTCGGCATATGGCTTCTTTTTTAACATTTAGTAAGTTGAATTTTATTCGTTGTATGATGGCCAAATTGGTGAACAATTATTTTATCACGTTTTTATCATATTGTATTTTTTTTTAACCTGTGTATCATAAGTTTGTAATTGGTGTGTTTTAAAATAAGTAATTTTTGTATTTTTACTTAAATATGTGCAGAACAATTAATGTGTGTACGGTGCCCTCTGCATGACAGATGTTAGAAGGGGGCACCTTAATAAGCCAATATTATTATTATTATTATTACTAATGCAGTAATGACTTGAATCACTGAAGGATGTGATCTTTTTTTCCAACCTGTTACTGTGTTATTGTATCTCTCCACTCATGCATGAATCTGTCTGTATCACGGATCACCATTTTCATTTTTGGGTTGACGCTCTGCTACCATTGTTAGTTTCCCAATGTTGCAATGGCGTATTGATAAATAAACAACAAAGGTGCAATAGGTAGATATTATATTGCTAAGTTTGATTACAGTTTATTATAGTTATAAAGACACCAGACGAAGGGTTCAGCCCCAACTGCCGTACCTATATTCCTACAATACTGAATCAACTGTCTGACAGTAGATCATACCTACTGCAGAACACACGACTGCACAACTACGTACAAGATCACTGAAACATATATATTAACTGATATCCCTATTTTCAGTCTTTACCCAATCAGGCCTAGCCAAGCTAGATACTGTAAAGTATAAACCCGAGTCTAACAATTGTTACCATGGGAATGCTGCTAAATTAAAACTGACATGTTTTAGAAAAATAGCTACCATTCTAGAACAATACCATTATTTTAAAAACAAATTGCCACATTTTATTGAATATTAGTTTTGGAAAATTTTATATATCAATTTAATTTCGCCGGGGTACTGGCATTATAGGTAGAATAACAATTTATGAACATTAAAACATAGTGAGTAAAAAATAGCAATAAATTATATAAAATGAGTTAAAATGTAGACTAATTATCATCAGTGGCCCATGAAGTTAACGATTTCGTGTTTTTTTGACATTTCAGTAGGTGGTAGAGTGGGGCTGGGTTTCCGCACAGCATACACACACAGTTCTCTGGGTTAGGGGTGTGGAATTTCGATATCGCACAGATTTTATGGTGGAATCCGTGGATAGATACCCTGGTAGTAACATGTCGACCGGTTTGGTATGGTTCTGTCCACGTCCGGTTCTGGAATGCAGGACTGTTCCAGAATTCGACCGGTATTTCCAGCTTCTTTGTGGTGATATCCGTACGGTATTTCCGGAGGGCATCCGTATCGTTTAAACTCAGTTGCAGAACGATGTCTTCAACAAAGGTGTTTACTCCGCATAGCGCTACCACCAGGCGATTCCGAGAACTTTTATGCAGACCGAGGGTTTTCTTTAGGAAATTCGTTTTCACTCTGTCGATTGTATGAAGGTTTGTTGTACTCAAATGCGGCCAAAGTAAATGAAAATTATAGGTTACCGTGGGTCGAATCTTGATATTGAAGAATTTAATAGCTGTTGTCAGGGATAGTAAACGCGGGTTTTTGATACTATGTATAGACATTATAGATTTGCAGCAGATATTTGAAATGTGTTTCGAAAATGATAATGTTGTTTGGAAGGTGACGCCTAAATAAGTGTATGCATTTCAAATCTCTACAGGTTGCCCATTGTAATCGAACTTATCCATTTTACATAGTTGTCCACCCCGTCGAAACTTTATCACGGCCGTTTTCTTAAGATTCACCTGTAGTCCGTTCAGAGCTGCCCACTCCGATAGAGCATCGAGCCCGGCCTGCAGACCGTCTCTAGTGCGTGAGTAAAATAGTAGCAGCCCGTTTGAGTGCGTCCACAAGATCAGCGATATACAGTATAATATAAATAGATAAGGACTCAGTGTATCTCCTTGTAATAGACCGATCAGCTGACTTATAGGTTTCGTCTTCCGCAACCCATCGAATACTTAAATATAATTCGTAGAGAGTAAAAGTTGTATAAACCTCAGCATGCGTCCTTTCAGCCCAAATAATCGCTGCAGTTTATCGATGAGTTTGGATCTTGGAATGGAATCGAACGCTTTCCTGAGGCGGTGCGTAGGCGATGAGCTACGAGGCCTGTTAGAACCTTGTATGCATTGCACAACAATGCTATGCCTCGATAATTGTCCGGTTCGTTGCGAGATCCCTTACCTTTGTACAGTACTTTACACAAACTAAGTGTCCACGTGGATACCATACGCATTGAAATGAAACATATATTAAATAGTGTTACCCAAAAGTAAAGAGTTAATGGGAGTGCGGCCTTCAGGAGTTCGTACGGGAGGAGATCGGGTCCCCCGGATCTTTTGAAAAAGATAGCTACTGATCTAACAATTCTAAATGTGACATAAAATTCTGGAATATAATTATTGTTACCATGGGAATGCTGCTAAATTAAACTGACATGTTTTAGAAAAATAGCTACCATTCTAGAACAATACCATTATTTTAAAAACAAATTGCCACATTTTATTGAATATTAGTTTTGGAAAATTTTGGTATACTGAGAGCTAAACCTGTTTTGTTATAACGGTGATATATGGTTCCAAAGATATACCCATGTTTGAAATATTTTTAATTTTCATCATTTTAATCTCATTCCACTCTGTTTCAAAATAATGACTTTAACAAATATTTATGTCAATAAAAAACAATCAGATGTGACTACAAATCACTTTGTAAAACAAATTCGAAAAAACTCAAAATACGAATGGATTTGATTTATGGGATTGATTTGATTGTACCATGACCCATTTTTTACACATTTTTTTCTACAGTAGAACATTTTTTTTGGAAAAAAATACCATACTACTGTCAGAATGTCAAATATTTGTTCTAGAAAAAAACCTCACGATAAAAGCCTTTTTACATGAAAAAAAAATTGTTAAGACAATGGGAACCCAAGGTGTAGTAATGCCCGTATTTAACTATGGAAGAAGCTTTGATGGACGATATTTATGCAGAAATAGGCCCAGATAAAAGTGAGAAGACTTACAACAAATAAAACGACGTAAGTGGAGCAAAAAGTAAACTTTTTTGTCTTGCTTTCTATTTGTTTCGTTACGCTCGCCAAATAATAACGCTCGACAAAAAAAAGCCAACTTTTTTGCCACCACTTAACTTAAATAGTTATAATGTGCTAATTGTGAACAATGGCGAATCTAATTTTATCTATTTGAGAGGAATTATTTGTAGTTATGATGCACTCAAACTTTCTAGAACAACCTAGTAATGACGCGGTTACATACTGGATATAATGGAAATAGATAGTAAAATGTATGGCGTAGCGACTGACTGAGAAATAATGTTGCACTGCGAAATAAAAATTGTCAAAAAAGATGGAAAATATGTCGCATATGTTGGGGGGGGGGGGGGGGGGGGGGGCAAAATATTTAATTTGCTGAGGTGAATTTTTCGGACTTGTAAATGGCTCCACGCAAGCAGTAGAGACCAATCTGGACACGTTTATAAACGCCAGCTTTAAATCGTTCAAAAAAAAAACATTCCTAACAACAACTTTGTCTAAACCCGTCTATGTCTAATTATCTAATTATTTAGTTAATGGAAGTGGTAACCCGTATCGTTCCACAGATGTGGAGGAGAGACGCGACGTGTGTGGCACTCCTTTCCATTAATTTGTAATAATATCGTTGATTGTTTTGGTTAGTTAGGTTTCGGTATGGAGATGGTGTTCTGCGCAATAAAATAATATATATTTAATTATTTAAGAGGCAAAAATATACTTTAGTATTTTTAGCCGCACAAACTCTCATAACATGTGTGGTAGTGGAAAATATTGAAGTACCGTAATTAAATGACAGACTGAATTTAATTTGACTTAAATGCAATGGGCCATTATTTGTATTTAAAATACAAACTGTTGAAAATTATTAATTCAGACTATTTTAATTGCTATTTAAAATTTAAAGACTATTTATATTATACTGTATTAAGAAATTTACTGCTTAAATTTACTTGCACATGCCTTAAACCACCAAGCCACTGAACTTACCAATGGAGATATTTCCAGTGACCATACCATGGACCAATCGCAGGAGACATGTAAAAGCTTTTGCGGATCTAGCTAGTCATTTTCCCCGCAAAGTACTCTGTAGGTGTTTTAGCGGACATAAAAAGCCGTTTTCTTACTGTGTAGGTGTTTTAGTGGACATAAAAAGCCATTTTTCTGTATGTGTACTTTAGCGGACATAACTAGCGATTTTATGCCGCAATACGCCAAAATACTCTTGATACAGTGTAGTTCAGATGACGACATCTATCAGCTGATATGTCCACGTAGAGCTTTTTCTTTGTTCGGCTCGACCAATCAGAGCGATTTTCATTTTATTTGCACAGAAGCCTCCGGGAAATTGCGCAATGCATTATGGTCTTTGTTTACCTTTTTTCCTGAGCCCAGAACATCGGCTGTGGAATTATTCTGTGTTTCAGACTTTAGCCAAACATTAGAACGGCTTTGATCATAGAAACGTATAACTGTTATCAGCCTGTCATATCTCATGCAAACCTGATTACATACAAACACCGCATTATTTTACTGCTATTTACTGTCGGTTATAAGTGTTATCATTTGATGGATATGTTGTTATATTTGGAGAATATCGATAAATAATCAGAAAACCCCAATCTTCTTGATATTCTGAAGGTTAGAGATAGAGAGACCGGTTACATAGCAATTGCGACTTACCTTATAGTGGTTTTGGAGTGAATTGAATGCTATTTCATAGACCCTACATGTGTCAGTTGCTGTTCTCCTTATATATGATTAAAATTAGTGAAGGTCGGCAGATCAGTGTGTAGCATTGTGCGGTAGTGTGCATGAGTGTGATAGATAACAAAGCATTTCCTAAAGAATGCGCTTTATACGTAAATCATTAGCCATCCCGTTGTGTTTAGTGTAAGTCATAACTCTGTTTACATACTTAGAGCGCCACGTCCTAAAGGAACTGTTAATATTTCCCGAAAGTGAATAATATTTGTCAGAGATATTATATTAACGATCAATCGAATAATACAGTAGGTCTACACCGCAATAAGGTCAGAGCATCCGAATCCAGTCTCCCTTAACCGTGGGTGAATGATCGCGCATAGGCTGGCTTCGGCTAATGTAGCTTATTATGTGTATCAAATACTTGTGATAGGCTAAAGTCGATTTATAACCTAGAAGACACCTAAATTTGGCAGGTTAAACTGCTAAAGGTCTAAAACCGCGAACAAGACATCTACCTTCTCACCTGTGACACCTTCACATGTGCAATGTGGGCAGTGGTGATAGGCTATGCAACCAATACAGAACCAAACTACTATGTTTGTATGTTGTGTTCGCGCTTTCAGACCTTTGGCAGTTTAACCCGCCAAATTATGATGTCTTCTAGATAATAAATCACTTTTAGCCTATGACAAGTATTTAATTCACTACACTAGTCGAAACCAATCTGTGCGCGATCATTCACCCGCTGGATATACCCGGGAGATTGGGTTCGACGGCTTAATCTTATTGCTATGTAAGCTTAATGTATTATTCGACTGACAGTATTATATAATCTCTGACAATATTATTCACCTTCGGGAAATATTAACAGTTCCTTTAGGACGTGGCGCTCTATCTATATAAACAGAGTTATGACTTAAACTACTCACAACGATATGGCTTAGTTATAATTCACATATATGGCGCATTCTTTAGGAAATGCTTCGTTATCAGTCTCACTCATACACAATGCTGCACAATACTGCACACTGATCTGCCGATCTTCACTGATTTTAGTTATATATAAAAGGAACACGGACTGACTCATGTAGGGTCTATCAAATAACATTAGATTCACTTCAAACCACTTTAACATAAGTCACAATCGTTATATGTAACCTTTCTCTCTTACCTTCGGTATATCAAGAATATTGGGTTTCGGGGTTATTTATCGTTATTCCAAATATAATAATTCATCAACCATATTATGAAGAACTGACAGTAAATAGCAGTATAACAATATAAAAGTATGCACAGGTATGTTTGATTAGGTATGTTGAGTTGCATGAGTTGTGACAATCAATCAGTTTTGGATTGTTCGTTTGATAACGGATATATGCCCTTATAATTAAGCCTACTAGTGTAAGGCACAGAGAAAGAGCATAAAATTCCAAAGCCGCTCTCTTCCTGGCTTAGAATCACAAAAAACACTAAAAACTGATAAGAATAACCTTATTTACAAAGGCTTCCACCCACCACAGAGAAAGAGCATACAGATAGGAAAATTCAGTTCAGTAGATCTGTGATAGGTCGAAATCAAAATCAACTCAAATCCTATTGGCAGATACAGAAACAGGGCTGTGGGGCAACTTTCCCAAGCTGGTTGGACAATCAAACGTAGCCCAGATTCCTTCGCACAGCAAATCAGCCAATCAGCCGGTAGCTTGCGCTATTCGAGTTATAGATCCCCTTTTAGAGTATTCAGCGCCCGGGGGGGAACTGGCCAACAAGGCAAACGAATCAGTTATCCCACAAAAGCTTTTACACCGCTCCCAGAAAATGGGATTTAAGTCTATAAAATATACAAAATCACAATTTCTAATATACATAAATACTCTAAACAGTTAGTCTTTCTTGCGCGGACGGCGTTTACGCAGTTTTTTAAAGCTAGCCAGAGTCTTTTTCTCTTTGGGGCGAGCCACTTTACGAGGAGGGCTATAGCTCCTAGGCGAAGGGTGCAATATAATTGCATCAGAAGGTGCAGGGTTACGATCGGTATACCCGCCGGTCGAAGTACCTGGTTGATTAATATCAACCTCAGTGGAGCGAGGTCTAACGGCCTTTAGAGCGCGTCTCAGGACAGCAGCTCCTACGGGTCCTTGACGGGTCGTCTGGACACTAGCGGTGGGTGGACCGTGAGTGGTGAGGAACTTTCTCGGTTTAATGGTTCTCTCCAGCTCGCGTTCTCGGGTTCGATATTCATATGGTCGCCGAGATATTTCCTGTAGTTCAGGATGCGAGTTCACAAAGATGTCGCCATACTCAGGGTCCTGACGGATAAAATTGATCAGGTGATATGTGGTTATATCATTAGGGTTAACGTTTCTAAGGTATTTCCTGACAAACTTGGTGGAAATACACTCACCAACACGCTTCATTAACTCGTAACTTGGTACGCGTGTTTTCTGTTCAATCGACGCGAATAGATAAGGATGGAACGCGTAAACTCCCTCGTAAGCTCGTCCAGGGTAATAGCGATGTCGGGATTCGCAATGTAAATCTGCGTTCGCTTCCCAAGCTCGGATGTATCGCAGGGTGATCATCTCGTCTACGCTCTCTAAATCGCGATTAAAGGGACAATTGTAACTTTCATGTCCTTTAAGTTGACAGTAGTGACATTGAGTCATAAATTGTGGGCAGACGGCAAATATATGAGAGTTATTAAGCCGGCAATAAGCACAATATATTTCCATCATTGGTTGTTCGAGGAAATAGGAACAAGGTACGCTCGAGTCTAGAGGAGTGAAGTGGTCTCTCGATGCGCATAATCGACAACGTTTTCGAGAAACGTAGTTGGCGTGTCGATAATCGTACGCTGTGAGACGCTGTGGACCTTGATACCACTCTATGACATAATCATTGTCACTGCTCCGGGAAGCCGTAGGTTGAATCGCTTCTGATTCCAAGCATACTGGTTCATCCTCCAGCTGCATAGACGAAGTGGGTGCGTCGGTTTCCGTAAGTGGACCCACTGTCTGTATTTCCACGACAGAATAACCTGTAGATATTCGGGGTCTTTGTATAACGGATGAATGTAGGTTCTGTATACAAACGTCTTGAAAAACGGCAAATCCAGCGCTACTCAGTTTCTCCGCAGCTGAGTCTCTCAGACTGAGTTTGGTCAGCGCGCGGTCCTTGAACTGACTATCGACGTTACGGAACGGAGTCAGAAAGCGCCGGAAACATTCGAAACGTATGAACTTATTGTGTTCGTCTAACTTGGCGAGTTTAGTTCCAAGTATTAAGGGTGAGCGCGTATGGTACGACTGCACACATCGGCTAGCCAACCGGCAAGTGCTGCGTTTTCAAAGATCGTGTATATAGCTAAGGAAGGGCGAAGTGGAACACTCATAAAGCTATATACGGCACCAGGCGCAGTTAATGGTCCATCAAAATATAAACGAGAGTAATGATCTCCATATACCTGCTGGTAATTGATAGGATTTCCAACTTTGAAGTTCCATCCATATTCTTGAAAGGCAAGATGTCCGATGGATGTCCGTTGTACTTTAGTAATGTCGCTGGGTGTATTGGCATACATAGTGCGAAAGAAACCTCGGCCTTCGGCCCAAGGAGCAATCAGCTGAGTATCAACGAAAGGGTATGGAATGTTTTCCATATTCCGGAAGTCGTTTTGGAGATCTCCATAAACAGCTGAGCCGATTTTTAGGATTCTTTCGTTAAACAACATTTCGAGCACGGGTTGGGGTAACATTGATCCGTCGATACCCATGGCCGGTTTGCGCTCGGTGTCAGTGACGTAACGCTGCGCGAGCTCGAATTGTCCATGTCGAAGTTTCTTTTGTGTCTCCGTAAGGGTTTCAAAAGAATAATCGATCACGTCGGAACACGCTCGAGTGAATACGTGGGTAGAACCAGCGAGTCCTCGTATATGTATCATTCGCGTAGTTCCTAGTTCTCCCACCGGAACGCTACCTTCGTTGTCATAAGTAACAACG
>JAUCBJ010000285.1:0-37330 GCA_032718475.1 Nemertoderma westbladi | reverse complement strand
TCAAATATACTAATCATAAAATACTAGTAATATTTCACTCGAATAGCCAGCCTCACTATATCTGAAATATAAATGCAATTTAACCATGTTCGAAAAATCTAGAGATGGGTAGTTATCTCGAAGGCTTTCAGACATGTGTACAGTATATCACAAAGCTGTAAGCGGTTTATCTAATATACGTTTGCAAACGACCTCAAGATGATCAGAATTGTCACTCTATTGAATCTGCTAGTAATCGGAATCCTGGAGTATTTGCAGATCGACAAATTTGTAAGATCTGGAGCCGGTATCTCGAAGCTCCCGAGTTCTCGAGCATACAAAGAGTCTTTGATTCTCTGGAGCCGGTGTCTCAACGCTCCCAAGTTCTCGAGCATACGAAGAGTCTTGGATTCTCTGGAGCCGGTGTCTCAAAGCTCCTGAGTTCTCGAGCATACAAAGAGTCTTGGATTCTCTGGAGCCGGTGTCTCAAAGCTCCCGAGTTCTCAAGCATATGAAGAGTCTTGGATTCTCGGGAGCCGGTGTCTCGGAGGTCCTGAGTTCTCGTCCTCTCTTCCTCTATCAATTCCGTCATTTTATATGGGGGAGTTTATCGATAATAATAAAGGCTAGCGAGCGTGGCTGCCTGTACCACCCTCCCAACCGGCCCCCGGACAACCTGAGATCCTCAGCGCTGATGTACTGTCATTGCTGTGCTTCTCGCCAACGTAGTAGCTACACAACGACAACAATAACCAGCACAAGTCACTCCACTGTTCGTCCCTAGGGCTCCAAGATACTAGAGATAATGGACGCAGGTAAGGGACGACTTTCACAATTGCGGCTCGCTACTGTAAACACACTTTAGTAGTAACATTCACCGACAAATACACAAATTCCACATTCATGCCACAATTCGCACAATTTGGGGCCGGTTGTCTGTTAGTCAAATGCTTTACAGAATGTCACATTGTTGTTGTGTATCCTTAGATACTATACACTAGGCATTCTATTCAATGAGGCAAGCTTTCTATTGTTCTCTGACTATATTTAATTCTATCATTGTCGTTGCCAAGGTGACATTATGCAAAGCTAGCAGTAATAAATTAGGGTATTTCTCATACACACAGATCTGCGATGCTATTTAATAGTGCTTTAATAATGCTATTTAATATTTAATAGTGGTTATTATTATTCCCCTTATATGTGACGTTTATTAAATTTGTCAGCTATTTAAAGGCATGCTAGGGGATTCTCTCACACTTGTTGTAATAGGGTGAATCTCCGCTCCCGTGATCTATTAATTGATTAATTTTAGGAAATATTATAACAATTGTCCTAAATTTTATTTAATTCATGAGAGGTTATGAATTTAAATTTATTCCCGTAAATTTTATTATTTTTAAATTAAGATAGGCACCGATTTATTCCAGAACATGTCTGGGGACGTTAACCACTGATTCTAGAAATTTTGTCTTTTAAGTATATCGGTGGGTGCCACGATATATTAATCGACTAGAATTTCAGATGGTCAAAGGGTTTAACAGATTTACTTTGACAGATTTACTGTTAAATTGACATCTCCTACTATACATATTATTTTAGGACTATGGTATGAGAGCAATATTGCAATAAGCAATGTCAATGAGAAGAGGCAAGTCGTTTCCAAGGTCTACCCAGAGCATGGTTTAGCCGAGACACGATGATCTGAACTTTGCCTTCCTAATACTCTACGTTTACCAATAATTTTGCAACCAATTTGTAATTGTGCTGGATTACGCAATGAGGACGGCCACAAAGGGTGAAGACCTGGGATTCACACTTCAAGAACGCAGAAGTAGTAGATATCCGGCAACTACAGTCACAGACACCGACTTTGCGGATGACATCGCCCTGCTCTCGAATACCCTAGCAAATGCACAGCTTCTACTAAATAAAGTGGAGAGGGCTGCTAAGGAGGTTGGATTGCATATAAATGCTACAAAGACCGAATTCATGTCCTTTAATGTTGATGGAAACTTGACAACCATTGATAATAATCAACTAAGGAAGGTCGATGACTTCCAGTACCTTGGATCATGGATAGAGAGTAGCAAAAAGGACATAGAAGTTAGGATAGCAAAGGCTTGGGTAGCTCTATCAAAAATGGATACCATCTGGAAATTAGATCTCTCCAGGCACCTGAAGACAAAGTTCTTTCGAGCCACAGTGGAAAGTGTATTTTTATATGGGGGTGAGACCTGGACACTGACTAAATCACTTGAACAACGAATTGATGGTTGCTACACAAGACTGCTAAGGGCAGCCCTAAACATCAGCTGGAGACTACTACTACTACTACTAGGATCGGCATGCTGCATTGCAGCTGCATTTTTAAGAATGCTGTGCCGGCTTGTCAACAAAATTGCACCGCCACAACTCCCTATCACCCATGACATTTGCTAGATCATCCGCATCTTTAAGGCCAGTGTCCTTTAAGATGCGTCTCAAGAAAGTCATGGGCTGTCCACCATGCTTATTCACTCCATGAGGCTGCCAAAGTACAAGATTATGCACTGGCTGGTCCTCACGGCGAAAGCAATGTCCTGCAAAGCGGAGGCGGTTTTGTTCTAGTGTCAAGCTTGGGGGAACCAATGAGACACCTCCAATGTTATATAGTGTCTGGTTGGAGATGTGTGCATTGTACTTGACACAATGAACCCGGCGTAGCATTCTTGTGAATGTGCCATCCAGAGATTTGGTGTCCTCAGCAGTTAGAGCCCAGCATGGACTCCCATAGAGGAGTACTGGAACTACTGCTGCTCTAAATAATCGGACCTTAAGTTTCCGATTAATTCTCGGTGACTTCCAAATCCTGGAAAGCCTATTCAAGGCTGCCCATGCCTTTCCCTTACGTATTCGAAGGTCCTCACCTGACTTCCGGATCCATGATCCCAGGTAACAGAAGTCGTCCACATGCTCAAGCATACCATCCTTTGAGCTTATGCTCATCCGATCAGAGACTTGCTGAGGACTTTCAAAGTTAACGGTCAGAATTTTGGTCTTTCTGGAGTTAATAAAAAGACCAACACTAGAAGCAGCATGTTCTAATGAGCTGAGGAGCCGTTGGGCTCCCTCTAATGATTCTGAGAGTACTCCTAAGTCATCAGCAAAGTCTAGATCAGTTAGGTACTTGGCAGGATTTCCTCGACTTCTGGAGCCAGTAGGTGGAGTTATCATCACCCCATCATCATTATGATGATCTAAGGACATGCGTAGAACATAGTCAACCACAATAATGAACAAGAATGGTGCAAGTGTGTCTCCTTGGAGGACGCCCCATAACACTTCAAATGGTTCTGTGTCACCGTCAACAGTAGACACAAATGTTGTCGAACCATCGTATACTGATCTGATTGCTGCAATAATTTCATCAGGAATCCCATATAATGAAAGTATGCTGAACATACGTGAGCGAGAGACTGAATCAAAGGCCTTGAAGAAGTCAACAAAGATAACAGCCAGATGCCTGTCTTTCTTTTTTGATAATTCTTCAATTATCCTTCTAAGTGCCAAAATGGGCTCCATGGTCCCACGACCTTTACGGAACCCATTCTGATTTCCACGGAGCAGTCTCTCAATGGGATCCCTGATGCGATTTAATAGAATCCTATTGTATAGCTTTGCAGCAATCGAGATCAATGAGATTCCCCGAAAAGAACCATAGAGTGTTAGGTTGCCCTTCTTGGGAACTGGCACCAACTTATTTGTTTTCATTTCTTGTGGGACTCTTGTTGTTCGGTACATGTCTACTATGATGGGATAGATGAGCTTTAAACACTCAGGTATTTTAAAGACCTCAGGGGGAACACCATCTACTCCACTGGCACGATTGGTCTTAATGCTCTTTGCAGCAGCCTGCACTGCTGCCTGCAGTGCTGGAGACAACACATGACAAACGCCGAGCTTTATGGTACAATACCACCTGTATCAACCACCCTCCGTGAATGCAGATTAAGATTCAGTGGGCACTGCTGGCGAAGTAAAGACGAGGTCATACCAGATCTACTTTTCTGGCAATCAACTCATGGAAAGCGTAGTCGTGGACGACCGGCCATAACATATATAGATCAACATGAAAGGGATACTGAAATTAGGAGAAATGAAATTGCGACAACTATGGAGAATCGGGAAGTCTGGAAGGATCTCATTTCCACTGTCCGAGTTCGCTCGACCTAGTAGTAGTAGTTACCAATAATGCCTAAAGTACAGTAGAACCAAGGTAGATTGTACTTTAATAAGTACTTCATCTTACTGTAATCACGTATTTATAATAATATACGGACAGTAAGGAAGGGATAAAAAGAAATTTATTCCCGTCGTTATCTAAAATATATATTGTAACACTAATTAATCTAAAAATATGTAAGATATTGCACTAATTTACTGAATAATTGTTTATAAATTTATTCCACTAAATAAAATTAAATAAAACGAATATAAAATAAAATTACATAACAAATCGTACATAAATATAAAAATAGAGACAATCAAAAGAAAGAAAAGTTGTCACATACCCACTCCCATAAATAATGAGTTATTGCATCCATAGATATTCATTGGAACTGGGAGGTAGTCGTCGGTAGAGTCTCCTGCTTACCATAGTTGCCGGACAACTCTCGGTCTCGCCCTAATAAACACAGAGGTCCAACTGGGCGATTGAATTGTTGAGTCTCGAAGACTATTCCTTCCTTCTTGTGGTTTCGCCTCATAACAAGGAGTTCTACTGATCGCACTAAACCGTTGTTGGATATATGGGTCTCGATGATACGACCTATCTGCCACCTCTTACGGGGAAGATCCGAATCGACAATTAAAAACATGTCTCCAGAGCTGATGTTTTGTTGCAGCGCAAACCATTTAGTTCAGAGTTGCAGCGTCGGAAGATAGTATTTCTCAAAATGATCAGCGAAACGGAGGGATAATAACTGCAAAAGTTTGCCAAGTTTGTTTGCAGTATTCATCCCCGTCATTTATATCCGAAGTTGGAAGCATGGCCACCAGCTTCATGAGTAGAAAATGTGCGGGTGTTAGCGCTTCTAGGGAATCTGGACTTGAGGAGACTGGCATAAGCAGTCTCTTGTTCAGGTAGGCGGCGATTTATTCCATCAGTGTTCGCAGGAGCTCGTCAGTGAGATATGCGCGGCACGACATTACAAAGTGAAATGTACTTGAAACTTGACATATAAGTCTCTCCCAACTTCCTCCCCACCAAGGAGCATCGGAGGTGTTGAAGGTCCAGCTGGATGCTTTCACTTTCACCTGATCGTCTACCTGTCGTTGGTTCCAGTTGTTGATGTAATCTTTAATCTTGTTGGCTCCAATGAAGTTGGTACCTTTATCCGAAATAATGGTGTTGCTAGTCCCAAAACGAGTGATTTGTCAGCGTAAACTGAGTATGAAACTATTGGTAGAAAAAACATTCACCATATCCAGATGAATTGCTCTACAAGTCATACAAACAAATATAACGCACCATCGCTTGACTATAGTTCTAGCGCGATAGACTTCAATAGGGCCAAATAAATCCATGCCGGTATTAGTAAGGGGTGGTTCATAACAGCTTACTCTTTCCCTAGGTAATTCTGCCACTCGCTGGGTTAAAGGCCTACTAAATGCTTTCCTACAGGGTATACAGTTCCTAAGAACTTGATTTAACGCTTTAAGCGGCTTATTAAAATAATAGCGAGTTCTAATTTCGCTAAGAACTCGTTACCTACCAGCATGATAAAGCCTACTGTGTACGTCTACAATCATCTTGATTTGTATTTCAAGATTACCAACCAGTATGGGAAACTTTGTGTCAAAGGAAAGGGGTGCGTTGGTTAATCTCCCTCCGACACGTATTAACCCATCAAACATCATGCTAGAAAATAAATCCTCTGTGGATTTTTCAACAACAGGATATACTTCTCAGGATCCTCATTGACATTGTAGAAGTCTCAGTAGTTGCTTGTTGGTATCATCAAGCTCCTGGTAAGTGATCTTATCAGCAAGAAACGTGGTAGGTAGCCAATAAGTGGGAAGGTCTTTAATGGCATTGACCTTTTCAAATACTCATGGGATGGCATCACCGGTTGTCTTAGGCTTGGAATAGTGGTGATGGAAACACCGTTTTGAATAGGTTATGGCTTTACAAAGCCTATTCCACGAAATATAATACGCCATCGCTCTGTGAATAATAGGAGAGAGTCCTTCAAAGACATCAGGAATACCAGTCTTCCAATCCCGCTCTCATATATAAACAACTGCCTTAACTGGGACTTGCTTAGGATCTTTATTATCGTCATCTGCAGTATGCAGTACCGACAGATCTATCGCTGTTTTGAACAGTTTTGATTTACCCATCCGAGTTTTTGGTTTAACGGTCTCTGCTCCCTTGGCTTGTCTGTTCTCAGCCATAGTAAGATGGGGGGGGGGGGGCATTCATCCCCCTCTTTACTTAGGAAGTCAGGGCCACCTCCAGGGTCATCTGGCGTATCCATCAGCTCTTTAGGTGTAGCTCCTCTGGAGGCGATGTTGGCTGGATAAATGGTTCCAGGGCAATGTCTCCATTGGTCTATATTAGTCCGACTAAGTATAACAGCTCCTCGGTTGGTGACAAAGATGCTGAACTGGCAGACTTCGTTAGTAAGATATTCTAGAACGAGTAATGCATCTGTCCAATAAACAGTTTTATCCAATGGATTATTTATTATTCTATCTGTTCCATTATGTTTCTGCCGATGGCAGTAGTGTATAATGCCGCTTTTAACTCCGCTCTAGGGATCCGTACTTTGTTGTTTATCAAAGCCTTTGTTCACTCACCTTATCAAACTCGCTATGTAATAACGAGTGATGTCTGGTCCGCTATCCTCATCGTATGAGGTTTGACTCTCATACTCGGTGTAACATAAAGGAGTTAACCAGTCAGTCTAACTGTCTACAGATCTCCTGAACCTCATCGGAAAACTCTGATTCCATTACTAGGGAACCTCCTGGGCACTACTACTTTCGCATACAAGTATCTAGCTATGTAAGTCCTATTACCATACCTGATGTTTAGTGGATTCCAAACTTTTCTTAGTCCATCAGGGTGTCCAATGAACTTTAATGCCATCAATTACGGGGGACCTTCCAAGCACTTGATGAGGAATCGTAGCTTCTCTCCATTTGATAATACAGAGTTTTGTATGTTATCCTTATAATATTCATTAAAAGGCAGCCACTTCATCTCATCTCCATTAAACTTGACAACCTCTTCCACCTTTATGGCTTGACAGGCCTCTGTTCTAGCCACCAGACGCGTAAAACTCTACTGAGCCATCGTATTGTTCAATATCAAATTGTCAGAATATATATTTCTAGGATTATAGTCAGGCGCATATGGGATATCATAAGTTGGTTTATTAATACGATTAGTATGGTTTGCTACAGGAGTTTCCACTTCACTAGCAGTATAGATACGTGTAGGCTCTACACCTTGCGCATGATATGATTCAGACCTAAGATGTTGAAAGGCGTTACAGGGGGTGGTGCTATACCCTTTTTTATATTTACTAATTTGTCACTTTCTAGAGCGATACGTTGCTGTATTCTTGCAATTCAATTTTATTATCTCGTACTGTTCCATTTAGTGAGTTAAATGTACCTTCCAAATCCCTCAACTGACCCGCGGATTTTAACTTATCCTGGGTCAGTTACTGGAAAAGGTCGCCCATCTTCCGCCGCCCTTCCTCTATCCGCAGGTGCGGGAGACCCAACGGAGTGGCTGGATGGCCCATCGGGGCGACAGGGACAACTCTTGCCCAAACGATTTTCGTTCTCCAGGCTTGCTACTAGTCTGAGCTACTGGGATTTGGCTACTGGTTAATGTTGGATTCGTACTTTCTAAAGGGAATCTAGAGTCAGTTTCGAACAGTAAAGGAGTCTCCACTAATGAAGTAGACATAACCCTATTACCACGGGGGGGGGGGGGGGCAATCAGCCCCTTCCTAGTTTTTAATTACTGTATCTATGCAACAACATTATGTACCAGCCCAATTGTTTACGAGAATTAGTCAAATTTAATGGCGCATCTTTTGCAAAAAAACGGCGTTGCAATTAGATTTCAACTTCTCGATGTGGGTGCCACCTCAAAATTTGGTCCCCAGCAGAAATTTTTTGAAATTTTCGAGTTTTACAAGGTCATTTGTGAGATAGTAATTCTTTATATAGGGGCTTTTTTTACTGATTCTGATTCGTATGCAGCACTCTACTACACTCTGCACTCTACATATATAAGAATGTAAGGGAAGTGGAATTTTTGGTGCACTATAATTAATTAGGGCGGGGCACTTCAAATTTTCAAAATTGCAATATTCGTTAAATACTCAGGAGTTTTGATTTCAACGCATTTTTATGGGTTTTCTGGCCCGCTTAATCGATTGAAAGTAATATAGAAGTCTCAATTCTTAGTGGTACATCATTTTTGGTGCACCAAAATTAGGGCGTGGCAAGTAGACTTACATCAAATTTTCAAAATTACGATATTCAGAAAATACCACAAGGTTTTCATTTCAACCCATTTTTATAGGTTATCTGGACCGCTGAATCGATTGAAAGTATTATTGAAGCCTCAAGTCTTACTGGTACGTCATTATTGGTACAGCACAATCAGGGAAAAAGTGCCCCTCCCTAATTTTGGTGCACCAAAAATGCCGAACCACTAAGTCTTCAGGGTTCTATAATACTTTCTGTTCGCGGTATTTCAACTTTCCATAACGCGAGTTGAATATTTTTGTATTTATTTAAAATTGATTATTCCGATATTACTACTGGGTGCGGGACCATGGGTTTTGGGCACATTCAATAAACTGGGGGCGATTTATGGGCGAACTTTGGGGCAACTTACAGGGTACGGGAATAATTTCATAGTTATAAGGGCCAGGGGGGATGGAAAATGCAAGCAGTATTCAGGTTAGCCTGAGTACTATTAGGCCCTGGCCAACTTCCTGCTGCCTGTAGGGGTGGATTTGGTAATGCGCCAGGCCTAAAGGACAAGGACTGCCCTTAGCGGTCCCTGGCCAACGGCAGCTACTACGAGACTGAAAAGAACTCGGAACGCTGACTGCTTGTGTCAGGGATTTGCGACGGGCACCGACGGCCCCTTAGTAGCCAAGCCGTTCTGGTTCTCGATGATCGAACCCCGGGGTTCGTGAGGGGTGGAGCGGACACGCGAACAGGTGGCCAACTAACGACTGCCCCCTGACCTAAGCCGTACTGGTTCTCGATGACCGATCCCTTCGGGGTTCGTGAGGGGTGGGACGGACATGCGAAAGGGCTGGCCACAGGACTGGTTTGACAAGGACTGCCCTTAGCGGTCTCGGGTCAACGGCAGCTACTACGAGCCTGAAAAGAACTCGGAACGCTGACTGCTTGACTGGGATTTGCGACGGGAACCGACGACAGACCCCTTAGCCAAGCCGTTCTGGTTCTCGATGATCGTTCCCTTCGGGGTTCGTGAGGGGTGGAACGGACACGCGATGGGGTCGAAAGACAAAGGACTAGACTCGACTAGACTCTACTGGCCTACCGACTGTTCGGAGCAGTTTCTCGGCTGCTGAAGCGACTACGAGCCTGAAACGGACTCGGAAAGCCTAGGTGGTTGGGTTTCTGTGATGAACTGACGGACCCCTAGCCAAGCCGTTCTGGTTCTCGATGATCGAACCCTTCGGGGTTCGTGAGGGGTGGAACGGACACGCGAACGGGTCCACCGACATGACAGACTCCTAGCCAAGCCGTACTGGTTCTCGATGACCGAACCCTTCGGGGTTCGAGAGGGGTGGTACGGATACGCGACAGAGTCTACCGACTGGACCGACCCTTAGCCAAGCCGTGCTGGTTCTCGATGATCGTTCCCTTCGGGGTTCGTGAGGGGTGGAACGGACACGCGACAGGGTCGACCGACACCGACACTACGGTACTAAGACTGGGACTGAGGGAAAATCTGAGGAACATTAGGTAGGCTAAAATTCTGAGCGAACAGTGGGTTATTAAATAATATACCGTAGGGATTTATATTATCGTGTATAATTATTGTGAATATTTGGTGTATATTGATTTGGGGAAGCCCAAAATTATTCTTAATCAAGTTTCAATATTGTTGAACAAGGTTCAACAGAGTTCAGTTACATTAAAGAGTATATCCAACTAATGCAGCTTTTCTCAACCGCAAACTTGCATCTTAGAAAATATTCCCTCCCCACAATCAATATCCGGTGACTGGCCGGGGCTCGGTGGTCTGTTAAGTCACGTCTCCAGCATCGGCGTTTTTCCCCCCTGGTGTAGGAATAACGGCAACAAAATTAAGAATAATTAATGCGGTTAATTTTGACAGGGTGTCAAAATTAAGAATAATTCACGTGGTTAATTTTGACAGGGTGTCAAAATTAAGAATAATTATCGTGGTCAACTTCAACTGGTGGAAGTTGAGAATCCTTCAATACTCTTCAAAAACTCTCTACGTGCTTGCCAGCACCCACTACGAGGAAACTCTGGTATTTGAGTTGAGACAAAGTCGTGGTTTAATTAATCAGCAAACTCGATCTAACCAATTCGTAGTCGGCAGATCACATATTTGGAGAGTTGTTAACAGGGAATGGAAGTATCGATCACACCCATTGATATAATTCAAGTTGAGCCAGGAATCTGGCACGTCGAAGTTGAGGTACAAGGAACGAACGTCGGACGATTCAGGATTACTGTTCGGGTGGTTCAAGCTGAGTACAATACCTACGAGGAACTGTTTTACGACATCGCGTATCTCGCCATCGACGAGGCGTTACAATGACAACAAATAACGTATCCGATACCGACGAGATGGATCACCACACAGACTCGGAAGCCGACGAGGTACCAAACGTCAAAAACATGACCCGTCGGTTAGGGGCTCTTAAAGGCGGAGTAACCCGAGCGTATCAACGGATGGAGAAACAACTCAAGGGAGTCAAAACCCCCCTCAATGAGGTACAAACTCAGCTTCAAAGTATCCGAAATATCCTACAGCGGTACGAAAGAATGATACAGGCGTACCAAGAGCTTGTTCCCCCCACCGATCTGGAAAACTACCCCAAGCTGGAAGAACACGTTGTACATCTAGATGGGTTCCGCAAACAACACCGGAGGACCCTCAGCCTTGTGAGAGGCTATGAGGAACAGTATTACAAGAGGGCTGAAAGAACAGACGCGGAATCAGTACGATCCTCCAGCATCAGGACAGGAGTACATCGCAAAAGAATGGGGTCCACCAGAAATCAGCACTCCAGCGCTAGGAGCGAGATATCCGGCTCAGCGCGCAGTTCTCAAGGGGCGCCGCCACTCCGAGACCAACTGCGAGAGCGGAAGGCATTAGCCCTCAAAGCTCGGATGGAAGATGAGTATATTCAACTGCAAGCCGAGCAAGATGTATTAGCTGCAGAAACACAAAGGCGAGAGGCCGAACAAGCGGCCGAACGGCAGGCCGAACAACGTGAACAGGAAGCCGAACAACGCAGGCGAGAGGACGAACAACGCAAACGAGAGGACGAACGACAGGCCGAACAACGCAGGCGAGAAGACGAACAACGCAAACGAGAGGACGAACGACAGGCCGAACAGCGCAAACACGAGGCCGAACAACGCAAACAGGAGGCCGAACAACGCGGACGAGAGGCCGAACGGGAGATCGAACAACGTAAATGGGAAGCAGAAATGCGTAAACAACACGCCGAGGCCCAAGCAATTCTCATCCACAAAAAGAACGCGGATATTGCAAAACTCGCGGAATACGAAGCCGCACTTATAGAACGAGATATTCAACTCTACGAGGACTGGGAGAGGGATATAGATCAGGAATATGAACCAATCCCGGTACCGGAATTAGAAAAGTCATTTATACCGACAGCGGCGAAACTTCCGAAACCCGAAATCCCGCCTACCAAACAGTCTACGCTATCGGCACAAGCACCGGTGTTCCATCCCCCACCGGCTAGGCTAAAGAATGAGGAACCCTATTTCCTATCCAACACCACGACAGCGAGTGTACCCAAGTACGAGCCTGAAAAGGACTCGGAACGGGACGCCACTCCCCGATCAAACAACCCATTTACATCAACACCACAAACTCGCAGCCGCGTCATTATTAAAACTCCACCTATTATTGATCCATCAAGTATGGGAGTGAGTGCCAATGACTATAACCCTCCGAGTCACTCCAGTTCAGACGACGTCAGCATCATCCGGGCGTTGGAGAACCGCCTTGCCATGCCGAAGATGGAGATTCGCACCTTCGAAGGAGATCCCGTCGATTACCTCAGATTCAAGAAACGGTTCTTTGCGCAGATCGGATCAACGGACATAGCCGACGCACAGAAATTGGTATATTTATCGCAATACCTGGGTGACAAACCACGCAGAATTGTTGCATGTTTTGAGGGAGGTTCTCATGAGGCATACTATGACGCATGGAAAACTCTAGATAAAAGATACGGAAATACCGGAACTATAATTAATAAAACTCTAGAGAAACTGATACAAGACGCGGGATCACTAGGGGACCCACAGAACCTCCAGGAATTCTCAGATTCCATGAAGGATGCCTACTACACTCTGAAACCCTTAAATAAGGAGGACCAGGTGAACAACATTCTAAACCTCCGACAGATCGCCCGGAAGTTCCCCGGATGGCTGCAAAGTAAGTGGGCCTATAAATGCGTAGATCTCCGGCGCAGACATCCAGATCAAGATCCCAGCTTCCTCGAAATGTCGGCATTCCTGGACGATATCTCCGAAGCCATGAATGACTCGATGTTCTCGAAACAAAGTCTCGCCAAGTTGGACGCAATGGAGAGCAATTACCAGAGCAGGGCACCCACTCCAAACCCAAGATTCCGCCCTACTCCTGTGAGTGCGATGGCCATCAGTATGGCTGAGGACTCGGATGACGAGGATTACGAGGAACCGACCTTAGCAGAAGAATGGGCATGCTACCTAGCGAATTGGGCACCCGAAAGGGAAGGCACCACAGCCTCCACTATATGTCTCTTCTGTGGGGAGAAACACAAAGTGGAATTCTGCAGAAAGTTTCAGTTCGCCGAACTTGTCCCACGCTTCGAGGCGATAATGAAACACCGAGGATGCTTCCGGTGTCTTGGAACAGGTCACTATGTTCGGGAGTGCGACCAAAGATCATGCTGTACTGTCTGTAACGACCAACGCCATCACACGCTCCTCCACATCCCCGCGAACTTCGATTTTACTACCCTCCCCTTTCGGATCGAAGCCAGGCGAAGAGGAGAAACAAACCACATCTTCAAAGGAACCCGGACAACCCAACGGAGAGAAACCAACCCGTTTAAAATCTCCACCGCTACACCACAAGTAACAAATATTTCGGCCACGATTAACTTATAAATCGCCGCTACATGGTTTTCGCAAAGGTAATCCCAGTAAGGATCCAAGGAGTCGGCAAATCTTTGACGACACTCGCATTCCTCGATAACGGGTCCGACGGAACCATCATCGACCGGGATTTTCTCGAGCAACTCGGCCTAGAATATGAGCCTTGTAAACGGCCCATACAAACCATCACCGATAACAGAGAGGTAGAGTCCGGGGAGGTGCAACTCCAGATGGAAGGAGTGATGAAGGGCTACGAAACGGCTAAGTTAACCATAAAGAACGCCTTGGTACACACAGACCTCCGGGTGCGGTTCCGACAATCAGCCGAGTACGCCCCCCTCATACAATTGGACCGGGACGATGTAGACCTGAGGTGTCCGCAGTTGGACGTAAACCGTATCACCCTACTGATCGGACTTGATACACCGGAACTACACATCCCCACCGGAGATATCGCCCGATCTATAAACCAGGATGACGGATTTTATGCTGAACGAACAATAATGGGATGGACACTCTGCGGCATTAAGGAGGAAACCACGGACACCTATACCTACCTTCCCAAATGTCAGATTAAAGAGAATGTAACCTCCGTGGGTTACTGCTCAGCTTCGGATCTCGACGAGGATTTGTTTCTGGAAACCGAGAAAACCCAACGAGAGATGACGAAATATTTTAATTTGGAGACCCAGGAGTTCGCGGAAAAGGACGAAAATCCATCCGAAGAGGACCAATATTGTATGGACGTTCTCGACCAGGCCACGTTTAAAGACGGACATTGGCGCGTGCCCATGCTTTGGTGGCTAATAAGGTTGTTGATGATAATAATGATGTTGATAACATTGACACCAATAATGGGAGAGCACGGACTAATCTGCCATAATACCCGGATGGCGAACGCCTCAGTTGAGTCCCTCACTCCTAACCATCTACTGGGGAGACCCAAAACCCACCTCCTCCCGGAAACCATGTTCCCGGATCCCAACGAGATCGCGAAACATACAAACTGGAAAAAGGCCCAAGCGTTGGCAGCGCATTGGTGGAGAATTTGGGCCCAGGAATACCTCATAACCCTCCGGACCAGGAGGAAATGGAACAACACCTACCGGAACGTCGCAGTTGGCGACATGGTGCTAGTTAAAGAAGATCTCAAAGACCGCGTTCACTGGCCTGTGGCGCGGGTCGTGACCATACACCCAAGCAAAGACGGACTTGCGAGGACTGTGACGATACGAACGGCAAAGGGCCACTACCAACGCCCTATCCAGAAGCTGTGCCTTCTTGAAGGCAATGACAGTGGTGATTCTACAAGAGGTGATAAGTTCCCTACTACGGATCCTGCTGCAGACATTGGTGACAATTATAAATGCGTTTAAACCCTTCTCATCATGTTGACAAACTCTTAAAAACTGTGATTTATCGACAACGAGTTATGGACCCCCCTTAAACCAACTGTAACCACGCAATGGTATTTGTGTTTCCTCGTGTGTTATGTGGAGTCCAGCATCACCCTGCAGATGTTTCGACTGACGCAGGGTCGTTTATGTATTGTTTACCCTGATTTTGGTCATCGGGACCAATGATATTGGATTATTGGAAATGGAAAAGATTTGAAGTGGAATTCATTGTATTCATTGCAGTATGTTATGTTGTCCGTTGCGTGCGCAGTTCGGGGCGTAGGCGGTGTAACGAGTCCAGCTGTAGATCCCGGATTGCCGCGCAACACCCCCTCTATCCCGTTATTCTGGTGGGTCCATGGTGCATCCACATGACTTCGACGATAGAGGGTTTTATGTTTCTCAGTCGCGTTATTCTGGTGGGACCGTTGCGTGGATTTTGGGGCGTAGGCGGTGTAACGAGTCCAGCTGTAGATCCCAGAATGTTGCGTAACCCCATCCCACATGACTTCGTCGACTGAGCTTTATGTTGTTGGGAGTGTTATTCTGGTGGGTCCCTGGTGCACCCACGTGACTTCACTCCTAGCGTCTTCATTGTCCGTTACGTGCGCAGTTTGGGGCGTAGGCGGTGTAACGAGTCCAGCTGTAGATCCCAGATTGACGCGTAACACCCCTTCCACGACAAAGATTAACCAAAGAAAATGATTGAATATAGTTGGAAACGATGAAAAGGATCAGACAACTCTACTATAAACCTGAATGATGACGCGTATACTGATGAAAATGAAATGATGCGCACCCTGGTGCTGCGCTTATAACAAATGATGATAGCCGGGGGGCTATAAACCCAATGATGATGTGGAAATAAATAAATGTGAAATAAATGGTGGAACTAAATGTGTTGAAATATATGTGGAAATAAATGAAATGAGATGAAATAATAATGAAATGAAAAAAGACAAAAAAAAGGTATAAAAGAGGTCAAAGAAAAGAATTGGAAAAAAAAGGACAAAAAAGTCATAAAAAACTGGTTGGATATTATGTATAGCTATAGTAACTGTAAATGCTGAATGTATTAGCAATAAGATGATAGATGTCTATATAGCAATGTTATTTAATAAACTGAATTAAATAAAAAAAACTGAATTATTCTGCTATCGCTATAGTTTCAGACTTTCTGGACTTATAATTAACTGATCTAATTTGTAACGGATATAATCGTAAATATGGACCCAAATCGCCAAATTATCGGCGAATTACGTAACACGATAGATCTACTGGAATATTCGCAACCTGGATCCCCTGACTTTGATACAAAGTGGAGCATTCTGCTAAATGAGAACGTACGAGAAGTTAAATTCACCGGGCGAGAGGGACCGGATTCTAAGAATCTACGAGCCCTCCGGTTAGCCGATGCTAGTACGAGACTGAAAAGAACTCGGAACGCAAAGGCAACCGGAGGGGACGATTCGTCGTTTTGGGAAACGTTCCGGCAGAGCGTCTACAGATCCCGATGTTTGATCTACGACAACGAGGGAAACGCGACGCCCACCTCGAAAGCGATTACGTTGGCGAGATGTCAAAGTTTCGTCGACGACAAGAGTACGTACCTCGCCCACTGGGAAAACCTGTCGGAGTGTACGGCGACGCTTCGAGAGGAACGCGTATCGATTATCCAAAACCGCGACGACTACCAGGAAAAGTACGGGGCGAAAGAATACGGTCGATCCTTAGTCGTCGTCCTCGGAACCCTGGACGGTTTGGTACTGGTGTGCCGAATATTCCTGACACCCAGACAGGAAGTGCAGGCAGCCGGAGCGATCTGGTTGCTGCCTCCGGATATCCAAAAGATCCTCTTCGACTTCGACGTCATTAAAATCGGGTCGGATATCAAGGCGGACGTCCGGAACGACTACGCGAACGCTCCCGCAGGAAGAAACCGACGAAACGACCTCAACGCACTTAGCCATTGCATCGACACTCAAACGCTGCTAGCCTGGTTACGATTCGCCGAGTTCATGCGAGGATTCCAAGAAGTGAGACCGACGAAATCCGGGATCGGCTACCTCGCTGTGCTCAACGGCGGTATCGACTTCAAACCCCAGAAATTCCGGGACTATAATAAAATATACGGCGGATACCCGGGATTAGAGATAAAGAGCGAGCGAGAGGGTCGATGGAAGGACGTCGATCGGAAGTGGACGATACACCAAAGGTGGGAGAATCCCGATCGACGGAGCTATATCTACGTCGTTATGGAATGCTACACCGTCGCTAAGTTTATCTGTAAAACTCTCGATAACCTTATTACGGCGGTCCCCCTTTCCTTCGTCGACTACGATTGGAACGAGGTTATAAACCATGCGTTTAAAGCGGTCGAGAACATTACACCGGGAGAATCGAAAACACCCGCCGTTATCGATTCCTGGGACGAGAGCGGACCTTACGACATCCCTACGATTACCGAACTTCTCGGTGCGGAGGAGCCTCTGATCTCCTCGGAAGGGGAAGAGATATGGCTAAACGAGGGTGTTCTACTCTCCACCCCAAAGCGACAACTCGAGCCGGAGGCCGCGTATGGACCAGCCGCCAAACGGGTTGCCTCGGCCGAACCGATGAAGAGAGCAGGCGTCTACACCCCACGCGGCTCCGGTAGCCCCGCGAGAGAGGTAGCCACTACGGCTGCATTGAGCGACTTCGGCGACATATGCCAACGGTTATCCCCGTATCCTTTCCCGGGCGGCGAAGATTGGTCGTCGGAGATTCCGAGTACCAGCCAACAACGGACCCGCTCAGCGATACTGGTCGAGGAAGGCCCCAGCGATGCGCCGACACCCGACGATCTCCTCGGTATCCCTCCATCTAAAACCCCGGCACCCCTTCGCCGACCAGCGGTAGCTTCTACACCCGCCGTTCCTCAGGACCCTATGCGACTAACTCGTTGGTACGCCGAGCAAACTGAATGGATCCACCGCCAGAAACGGTCGTCCGAGCTGAGACCAGCGGGACACAAAGAGGGTTATCGAAGCGAGAACATACTACGCAAAAGCCCAGCATTCCGCGGGCTACCGACCACCGAGAATATTCCGAAGAGCGACCGACGACTCGAATACTACGCCGGCGTCCCGATTCCGATATTCCCCGGTCGAGAGATGCAGTTGGAGGTATGCGGCGACTGCGGTTCGGAGCAGTGCCCACGCAGCAGAAGGAATCGGGTTACCGATTCATGCCTCCAGCTCCTCGGGATACTCTATTGCCCATACTGCGCGACATCGGGCCACGACGTTTCCGTCTGCCCGATTCTTTATAACCTCTGCACCACGTGCGGTTTCCGTGGACATTCCTCTAGCCCCCGCTGCTATATCAAATGTCCAACCAAAGACGTTACCGCTATGGGAAATATGGTCATGTTTGAAACATACGCAAACAGCCACTTAAAGACCAAGTTTCGGAGAAACGCTCGGAATATCGCGCAGGAGATGGCGTGCGGATATTTCTCCTTCCCGGAACGCCTCCACACGTCGGCCTCGCTACCCTTCCATTACGTGGATCTGCTACTGAGCGCCGGATTATTCGGTCCATTCGAAGTTATTAGACGATTATATTCGTATAAAGAGGAGTTCGGTGACGGAGAATGGTTCCTAGAGGCACGCAACTCCGAGTTGGAAAGACGAACCGACATGATACCGTTGCCTTCGAAAGGAAGAGCCGCCAGGAGACAAGCCGAAGCGTTACTCACAATGGATGTTGACGCTCCTCTACCAGCCATAGCGATCGATGAGAGTCGAAGGGCGAAGAGACGAAAGGCGTACCAGAAAAAGAAATAATGGATTGGGATATTCCAGGAACATTTATCGAACATTTATTTTTATACAAACTCTAGGCCAAATTAATTAAAAACTATGCAATATTAAATTTGGGATTTTTTATATTGGGAATGACCTACGCAAACTCAATCGACCGACAGACTTCACGAAGGTCATTGGGGGGGACTGTTCGCGGTATTTCAACTTTCCATAACGCGAGTTGAATATTTTTGTATTTATTTAAAATTGATTATTCCGATATTACTACTGGGTGCGGGACCATGGGTTTTGGGCACATTCAATAAACTGGGGGCGATTTATGGGCGAACTTTGGGGCAACTTACAGGGTACGGGAATAATTTCATAGTTATAAGGGCCAGGGGGGATGGAAAATGCAAGCAGTATTCAGGTTAGCCTGAGTACTATTAGGCCCTGGCCAACTTCCTGCTGCCTGTAGGGGTGGATTTGGTAATGCGCCAGGCCTAAAGGACAAGGACTGCCCTTAGCGGTCCCTGGCCAACGGCAGCTACTACGAGACTGAAAAGAACTCGGAACGCTGACTGCTTGTGTCAGGGATTTGCGACGGGCACCGACGGCCCCTTAGTAGCCAAGCCGTTCTGGTTCTCGATGATCGAACCCCGGGGTTCGTGAGGGGTGGAGCGGACACGTGAACAGGTGGCCAACTAACGACTGCCCCCTGACCTAAGCCGTACTGGTTCTCGATGACCAATCCCTTCGGGGTTCGTGAGGGGTGGGACGGACATGCGAAAGGGTCGACCGACACCGACACTACGGTACTAAGACTGGGACTGAGGGAAAATCTGAGGAACATTAGGTAGGCTAAAATTCTGAGCGAACAGTGGGTTATTAAATAATATACCGTAGGGATTTATATTATCGTGTATAATTATTGTGAATATTTGGTGTATATTGATTTGGGGAAGCCCAAAATTATTCTTAATCAAGTTTCAATATTGTTGAACAAGGTTCAACAGAGTTCAGTTACATTAAAGAGTATATCCAACTAATGCAGCTTTTCTCAACCGCAAACTTGCATCTTAGAAAATATTCCCTCCCCACAATCAATATCCGGTGACTGGCCGGGGCTCGGTGGTCTGTTAAGTCACGTCTCCAGCATCGGCGTTTTTCCCCCCTGGTGTAGGAATAACGGCAACACTTTCAATTGATTCAGCGGTCCAGAAAACCTATAAATGTGCGTTGAAATCTCAACTTTGCTTATTTTCCGAATCTCGTATTTTTCAATATTTGAAGTGCCTATTGGATAACGCGAAAGCGATATCCATAAATGAAAACATTTATTGATTTAAAATGAACAAAGTACAATATATTGATGTAATTATGGGTAAAGATATGTTACTCACAATAAGTACAACAGATATAGGAGTACGGAATGTATAATGTGTAAATCAGCTGTAAGTACATAGTGTGGATTAGTGAACTGTACTTACCAAACACATTAATTGGCAATATAAGGTCTAATATCATATTATTCTCTACACCGCCTGTTACGATATATGGCGCTGTACCTATATTAGTCGTTATACAGTATAATTATTAGATAAGCCATAAAGACGCGCAATCATATTTAGATAAGGAAAGTAAAACGCCCATATTTGAATTTATCCATTTTATACAGTATGTAGTCCTACCTAGGTAATTTTGGAATAAATATAAGTAAATAGTTCCAGGGTAACAAGTTTCCTATGAAACCCTTGATATAAGCTTGCTGTTATTAGCCTCAATAGGACTAGCTGTGCATTGGTTTTAATTTTCTTTATATTTGCGCTAAATTAATTTCTATGTATCATATTATTAGTACCGCTAAATTAAGCATCGCCAAAATTACCATATATGGTGACGATTTGTGATTTCGGGGAGCAATTGGTTCACAATCCGGCTTCCTTATTGGCCTAACTGCTTCCAGGTTGGTCTAATGGTAGCGCGGATTGGGGAGCCAATCAGATAACTATTGCATCATCCTTCGTGAATCACCTATAAATTGGCGGTATTTCCGGTATGTGCTTTGTAATCGTAATTATTGTAATCTATCTCTCACTATTCTGCTGTACTGAATTATTCTGTATTTTGCATATTTTCTGTTTTTCAATTATTTCTTGCAATAATTCGCTAATTTGTAATTTCTACTGATTTCTTGGTGTGTTTCTCAATTCGATCCCAATGATTACTGCTAATTACAATCGGAACTATGATTTCTACCCTTTAGTTAATGGTTCTATGTAATTCTTTTAGATGCAATAATCCCACGAGATTTCCTTAGACTGTCACACTTTGTGATTGCATGCGCTGTTACGGTAGCTACCCATTAGATGGAGGGCTGAGGTACCGGTAGGCGCGGCGGGCGCATCGGGGAGTTAGCGACAAAGGGAGTGCGGAGGATTCAAAGGCAAGCAACGCTGGCGGGGGTCACCGTTACGGGCGGGAAGTTAGCAGTGTAGAGAGAAGACAGCTCGCTGGTACAGTAATTAAGGGGCTGATGATCCAGATTTTGTCTCTATTTTGTAGTATTAGGGGGGCAGGAATCGGGTTAGTTAGGAAGCCTAGATGTACCCGGGAGAGGCCTTCGTGCTTTACATTGCGAACTGCATTGTAGACTGCGTCGCAAACTACGTTGCGAACTGTAGATTGCAAGTTGTGAACTGTGAATTGCTGACTGCTGATTGTGAATTGTACATTAGGAACTATAATTGGTAAGTATTAATTATTGATTGTTACGCTGATTGGTGTGTTGCTAAAGTGTGCCTAATAAATCATGAATGCTTAGATAGGCGCCCTTTTTCCTTTGATTGATTTCTATTTCTTAGTTTACGATAAATAATTACTGATTAGGTCGAAAATAATACAGTATTTAGGCTGTTACTAGTGCAACCCGTTGTGTAATAAACTAGAATAACGCATTCTGGAACACTTAGTAATTAGTACGCTGTTTCATATTTGTGACTGTAATTAATTAGTAAAATTAAGAATTTGTACGCAGCATAGCGGAGAGTAGTTAAGGTAATAATTTGGAGTACCGTAAACTATTCACGCTGGGCGGTTATTTGAAATTAGCAGGCAATAAGTTAGATCGCAGTATCCAGTACGCAGAACGCAGTAGTAAATTGCTGGCCTAAAGCCAGCCGAAGGCAAGTTTAGACCTATAGTAGGTATTAGTCCCTGATAAGACACTGCACCTTTTTTGATTATTTAAATATTCTCACATTCACATATTCCGTTAGGGAACCCCAGTATTTGCGATTAGAAAGGACGTGGTTATTAGCGCGTTTTAGCAGTAAGATTAGGCCATAAGAATATACTCTGAGTGTAAAGCCTCTCACACTCGTTTTAAGTAGCTTAGGGAGCCGATTCGGGTTTATTGTTTTGGTTATTCCCGCGTGGCTCATATATTCGAACAGTTAGCTCTCTATCGAGCGATCGGTAGAGAAAGGAACAAGCGATTTGCAGGAGCCGTAGAAAATTAGTAAAATATATTAGCGGATGGCAGGTTAGCGCAATCCAACGGTAAGTAGCGGTTTTGTATTTAGCAGCCCTACAGTAGTAATAGCATGCTCCTGATCACCCCTGTTTAACAGTAAAGCACGTCGTCTTTGTATGTCTTTGACAGTTCTGCAGTTAGTACAGGGGTGGCTAGTTTAACAGTAAAGCACGTGATATTTGCTGTTGCTTGCAACAGTAAAGAGTGTATTCTTTAGGCTGTTAAGTTAGATTACAGTATTCATTAGTCGCAATACAGTAGTACAGTGGTGAATTAGGCTGATTTGCTGTTACTGTGTACGGTAGAAAAGATATTTGTTTTGCTGTTCCACATACAGTATTCATTAGGCTGTTAGGCTGGTGTACTATTTTACTTACCGTACTGCGTAACAGTGTATGTACGGTAGTGCGTTTACTAATCGCAAATACAGCAGTTCATTAGGCTATTAGGGCAAACTGTAATTAGTAAGTTTTTTGAAAATTTTAGCTAGGTTTGTGAGAATTCAGTTTTGGTCAAAATTATTTTGTAATAAAATCTAGAGTTTTGTACTGGTATGTTAGATAACCGCTTAGTTGTTTTATACCATCTGGAGATACATGGCAAGACGGAGCTTCTGAGTTTGGGGTTCGTGTGGGTCTGCGGGTTCGGTTTGCAATCAGCGAAGAGCCTGAAACTTTGGACGCGGACGTGGAATCTCACAGCAAACAAGGTTAGTTGTTCTGTTGGCACCATTGTATTTGTGGAAGCAGTGAAAAATTACCGGTTGTTTAACTGCGAAGCTGAACTCAATTTATTAGTTAGGATAGTTAGGTTTAGCCGGCCATGGTTTTTTGAATCGCTCAAGTTAGAGAGAGAGAGAGAGAGTGGTGTAGCCACGCGCTAGTGGATACATATAATATTTGAAATTAGAATTGCGTTGATTAGAGCTATATATGTAAAATTAGAAATATTTGGGTGGCAAGTTCATTTTTGAATATTTTGAATTAGATTCAGAAATTATTTTGTGTCATACCGGTATTTAAATGCTATATAATAGCTATAGAATAATATTTTGTTTAAATATTATACTGGTATTTGCTATAACTATATCCTATTAAATTCGCAATATTGTATTGCGAATTTATTTGACATTTTGGGACCAACCAATAATTTGACAAATAATTTAACCGTATTTTCGATTAAATTATATATATATCTCGAATTTTTTGCGAGATTTTAGCTGGAAGGCAAAATATTACTTAGACTATGAGTGTCTCAGAGAAGGAGGCACTATAAGACAGCTATGAGACGGCGGCTGGACCGCTGACTGATGATAGCGTTAATATAACTGTCGATGACAATGCCGACTATGACGACGCAGCAAGCGACGCTGACGTAAGTGAACAGGAGGACGAGACAGTAACTAGTGAGGAAGAACAAGGACCTCAAGTAATAGTATTAGGATCCCCTACCACTACTGTAAGGAAGGATTGTACAGCAGCCCGGCCAGAGGTGAGTGATAGGGAGAGTAGTGTAGCAGAAGCGAAAGCCCGGAGCCCAGTTTCCAGAACTGTGGGTATGGTAAGTGCCGTGGTCCCAGCGGCTATAAGGAGTACCCGTAGTTCCCGAAATAATCCTTCAAGTCCACCGAGTGTGAGTCAGGTAAGCGAGAGAGAACTAGACATAGCGATAAAGAAGAAACTTCGCGCGCATGCCGGACATATAACTCGGACGGCGGATAAGGTAAGAAAGATGCTAGCCAACTCTGGTAACATCGGAAGGGAAGGGTTAGTAGAGATTAGAAGGGGATACTACTCAGCATTGTTCAAGCAGACAGAGGAGCTTGCAGTCCTAGCGAAGAGAGCAGTGGACTCTCAGTCGAGCGACGTGGCGATGAGGGTTTACGACAGGGTTTTGGCAGCCTTGTTGGAGCACCGCGCGTTATTGGAGCGATTTCGACGAGTTAGGACGGAGAACTGGTTGCTATGGGCATCACAAGCGCAGGCGACTCAGGTGAGTGACGCAGAGTCGAGAAACTTAGTGGAGCGGGAAGAGACGCAAGATACCTAAAGAGATGAGGTCTCTATAGGGGTGTCTTGAGCAGGCGGCGGCAGACTCGCGAGGGTCTGGGGGCACGTTAAATTGTCTCTAAGTGCAAGGGAGATACTGAAGGCCCTTGTGTCTAGCGAACCATGAATCGACATGGTGCCGTGGTACCATCTAGTCGGCCTGTTGCCGTACTACCAGTCCTGTACACAGTATGGGTGGTGGCATGGCGTGATTTGTGGTTCATGTGGTGTGAACTGTGATTTGTATGTGGGCGACCAGTGACAGTTAGCTTTGGGGCTTGGATGTGTGCCATTGACCGACAGCTGTTCCGCTTTTTTGATACTATATGTTATTGTCTCCATGTTCAGCTGATTGGTCTTTGGGTGTGTTTGTGTCTGAGATGAGCTTTGTCACTGTGGGTGCGTGAGTACACGTGATTGTATGTATGGCCACTGTGAGTGAGTGTGGGAAACCTTGCCGGATGGTCCAGATGCTGCTGGTATTAGTAGGACCATACTTTACTGCGCCCCAGCATGCTTTGTACACACAAGTTATTTTGCCCTGACGGTAAAATAAACTCTCGACTCTCGACTTTCTTTTCGCGATGTCTATAGTCGATACAACTAGTCCCTCCTGATTTTGACACCGATTTTGTCCTTCCAATTATGTCTTCTGTGTGTGCATGGTATGTGTCCGATTTTGTGTTTACCGTAGTGTACTTGATATTGTGAACATCTGTTGAGTACACGTGTACAGTGACTGGTAAGTGGTTACTTGTTCCTAGCTTTCGAGCTAGTCAGTATTGTTGTGGAATGGTGTCCCCTCAATACTGCCGGTGAGGCAGGTGAAAACGTGTCAATATTCCATGTTGGGTAGCGCAAGCCCGCTCGGGACAAGACCGTCGGTTAGGCCCAAGGGCGACCTTGATGCTCGATCGCTATCGACTGGTCTACCTGCCGGTTGACTCTTTGTTATACTTTGAGTTGGCTCAATGTACAGTCAGGCCACAGTGAGTTGACAGTAGCCGCCCATCTGGCTACACATTCGACGAGCTGTGCCGGTGTGATCGGGGGACCGAAAACAGAACCCAGGAAGCATCGGGCCACCCTCCGTAGAAAGGTGTCCGCCTCATGGGTGCGCCTCCGGGAGGAGCCCAGAAGGACACAAGCGAAAGAAGAGCGCAGGTATCAGAGGGAAGTTACCAGCTGGCTGATGCAGAGTGGAGTGGTGTTACCGGGCCAGGTGCTACCGACGACGGACAATATCCGACAGAGGACGTTAACTCCACCCGACGACGCATCTTGAGACAGTGGCGATTCCCAGGTTAGTCACGCGCGAGGGAAAGTTATGTGCGCTAGGTCCATTGTTTCTCACAACTCGGCGGAGGAAAGAAGACACCGACTGGAAGAACAACAGGCGGAAGTTTTGCGTGCATTGGAAGCACGGAAGGAGGCCGAGCGGGAACGGGAGCGCACACTGGATGCAGAGCTACGAGAGTTGGAGGACATAAGTAAGCGTGAACGAGCGGAACGCAAACAGAAGGAACGCGAGCTTCAACTCGAACGCAAACAGAAGGAACATGAGCTTCAACTCGAACGCAAACAGAAGGAACGTGAGCTTCAACTCGAACGCGAACAGAAGGAACTCGAGCGTGAACAGAAGAAATGCGAGCTTCAACTCTAACGCGAGCGCAAGGAACTAAACTTAGAGAGCGAAGAACGGACCAGGAAGGCGAATGAAATCGCCGAGAAGGGAATGCGAATGATCGAAGAATGTGGGGCGAGTGTAGGTACTGAGTTGCGAGAACTGTTTGCACTGCAGAAGGCCGAACAGGAGGCGAGAACTCCGACTATACGCGAGTTGACGACGACCAGAATTCCTATACCCGGTCCAGCTATTACAAGTACACGGATCGCTAAACCGTTCTCTACATATCGCACGCCAGTTGGTATTAGTGCTTCACCCATCGCGCAGGATCCGCGTCATCAGGACACCGCACCACTACATACTGAACGAGAGGAAGAAGAGTTTAGAGGAGAAACTCCGACGGGCCGAGTATTGGGCGAACCGAACCCGCGGGTTTGGAATACGCGGACGGAGCGCCGACCCAGTTCGACGGAGAACTTCCGGGTTAAACCAGAAGAGGGATCATATGAGAGACAGCGGATTACTCAGATAGAGCCGACTATACAACAGAACCCTAGCCAGGAATTTATTACAAGGGATGAGTTAAGTGCTAGTTTAGCGCAAGCTATATCGCCGCACATCCAACCTATAACGGACATGCTTAGTAACCTGCAGTTAAAGGAAGCAGCCCAGGTAAGAAGTAATTCTAATCCTAGCAGGCCTGAGTTAGATAAAGTCCAACCTAGTCAACGAGTACGCATATCGGAGGCAACTATACCACATAGACCTCAGGTAAGAACGCCTGTCCCTACGATTTATAATCCCAACTTCGAGAACTCGGCGGAGAAATTTATAGAGGAAGCCTATGTCAGGGCTTCGGCGCGCAAACCAACACGAGCGCTGAGAACTGACACAGACTCAAGCGATGAAGAGGAAGATATGAGACGTCAGAAGTCCCGAAACTATAAGGAAAGAAGGACCGACGCGGAGCAGGTAACTTTGAACCACCGGGAAAGGACCAGACTTAATAACCCTGCAGAACTAAACCATTTGTTAACCCAGAATGACGCAATCCTTAGAGACATAGGTAAGTTTGCCGCTAGGCAAGGACTGCCGACGCAACAACCCCAAAAGTTTATGGGCAACCATAGACATTGGAGGATGTTCAAAACCTATGTCGACGAACAGCTGACCAACAGCACCTTTACTCCCAATGAGAAGTTCAACTATCTGCTTCTGATGCTGGATCGAGAACCTAGAGCCATTGCTGACAACTTCGTCGACAATGAAAGAGCATTTGAGTTAGCAATGAAGACGCTTAGCGACCTCTACGGGAATAAAACCAAGATGGCACAGTCGATAGTGGAAGACTTGGGTAAGGGCGGAAGGATTACAACTCCGTTAGAGCTGTTGAACTTAGCGAACGCTATTTCGAACGCATTAGACATCTTGAGGACGGTGAATCTACCTCATCATGGTGATCACGCCGAAGTTTTGAAGAGCATAATAAGACGTTTAAACATGCGTTACAGACAGAAATGGCGCAAATTAGAAAATAAGTTGGAGGGTCAAGGTAAGGTGTTGACACTTCAACATATCCATGACATGATAGCCACAGATGCGGTAGCAGCGATGAAATCAAACTTCTCAGAGGAGAATATGAGAGAATCTAAACCTGTTACCGGTAAGTCAATGGTAAGTTTTGACGATGACAGGACCACTGTGACTTTTAACTCAGTAGACAGATATAATTCGAGTACCCCTGCCTTTAGATCAGACTCGCGAGTATGGTCAGGTGAGCGGTCAGATAGACCTAAGTTAAAGCAACAGGAGTTGCCGGATGGATTTGTAGGTTGCCAATTCTGCTTACTAAAGGAGGTAAGATCTGACGACCATAAGTTAGACAGTTGCAGACGGTTCAAAGAATTAACTTCGGAACAGAGAAGAGTTCAAGTGCGGACGTTGGACACCTGTTGGGCATGTCTTGCGCCAGGTCATGTACGGCGGCAGTGCCAAACAGTAAGGATGGATGCATGGAATGCGGCAGACTACATCACAAGTTGCTACATGCGGATTTCCATACCCGAACGGACCGTTACTTACAGCGAAATCCTCAAAGGAAGGGGAGCAGAGATCCCGTATCGATAAGAAGAAATACGTACACCGGTATCCAGGATGATGGTTATCAACCAGGTTCGTCGGACAAGGATGGCGAGGCGAGCACAAGAGAGGTGACCTGCCAAGGTTTCACCGCGGATAGTTCATCGACCAGCGCGCGGATGCATTTGTCATCAGCCATGTTGGAAATATTCAGCGTGATTCCAGTGAAACTTACCGGAGATAAGGGATCAAAGAGAATATATGTGATGTTGGACATTGCGTCCACATTATCTTATATCGACGAGGAAGTAGCGAGAGCCGTTTCCAGCTTCCAGGACGCCGAGGAGATCCAAATTGAGTTAAAGTTCATGCACGGGGTAGGGGACCTCAAGGGACACAGGATTTCGGTAGAACTAGACTCCCTAGTACCAGTCCCCAGCACACTCGCCAAGAACGGAGAGCGTTGCCATTGGACGGATTCAAGTGTCTAGCTATGAAGGGGTTCGGCAGGGAGTTAGGTAAGGTGCCGCCGATGAGTCCCATAGCACAGGAGTATTTTGACAAGCTCAGAGTACCGAGATACCAGGTAGGTTATAGGAATGTATCTATGTTGATTGGTGCAGAACAGCTGATCGCACACCAAATATGGGAAACGAGACCAGCTGAGCCGCATGTAAATGGACCACACGCCCATAGGACTATACTAGGTTGGTATACACGAGTACCCATGTCTTATGAGTTTACAGGTGGTGACAAGCCAAAGGATAGACACGACGGATTACAGCCTATAACTCAACCACCGTTAGTAGAATCACCAGACATAGACGAGTTTAGGAGAACCTGTATTGACCACTATAGTGACGTTAGCGAGTCGGACGAGGAGTTGATTCCCGATAATGTTAGGTTGTCGGAACCACTCTATAACGACCGGACAGATAGTGAACCCGTGGACTACTGTTATATACCGATATAGTGGAGGGTCAGGTGGCTAGATATCGAGACCTCGACATTTTCCAATACAGTGAGGAGGAATTGCAGAAGGAATTGATACGCCAGGACCTCGAGACAGGAGCTAGAACCGTCGAATGGCTGGATAGGGACGCAATGGAACCCGGTGGATATGACCTAACCATGTCCACTGATGAGAAACGATCGCTGGAGATGATGGAACTACTACTAGGATCGGCATGCTGCATTGCAGCTGCATTTTTAAGAATGCTGTGCCGGCTTGTCAACAAAATTGCACCGCCACAACTCCCTATCACCCATGACATTTGCTAGATCATCCGCATCTTTAAGACCAGTGTCCTTTAAGATGCGTCTCAAGAAAGTCATGGGCTGTCCACCATGCTTATTCACTCCATGAGGCTGCCAAAGTACAAGATTATGCACTGGCTGGTCCTCACGGCGAAAGCAATGTCCTGCAAAGCGGAGGCGATTTTGTTCTAGTGTCAAGCTTGGGGGAACCAATGAGACACCTCCAATGTTATATAGTGTCTGGTTGGAGATGTGTGCATTGTACTTGACACAATGAACCCGGCGTAGCATTCTTGTGAATGTGCCATCCAGAGATTTGGTGTCCCCAGCAGTTAGAGCCCAGCATGGACTCCCATAAAGGAGTACTGGAACTACTGCTGCTCTAAATAATCGGACCTTAAGTTTCCGATTAATTCTCGGTGACTTCCAAATCCTGGAAAGCCTATTCAAGGCTGCCCATGCCTTTCCCTTACGTATTCGAAGGTCCTCCCCTGACTTCCGGATCCATGATCCCAGGTAACAGAAGTCGTCCACATGCTCAAGCATACCATCCTTTGAGCTTATGCTCATCCGATCAGAGACTTGCTGAGGACTTTCAAAGTTAACTGTCAGGATTTTGGTCTTTCTGGAGTTAATAAAAAGACCAACACTAGAAGCAGCATGTTCTAATGAGCTGAGGAGCCGTTGGGCTCCCTCTAATGATTCTGAGAGTACTCCTAAGTCATCAGCAAAGTCTAGATCAGTTAGGTACTTGGCAGGATTTCCTCGACTTCTGGAGCCAGTAGGTGGAGTTATCATCACCCCTGTTAAGAGCGATGATAAACACATGTGTACTGTACTGGGCGTTTAATGAATTTTGTAGTTATTATTATTTTGAGAGGGAAATTCAAAATCTCCAGGAGTACTGGAAATGAGTTATCTTACCGGTCGTGAAAAAGACTGAAAAGCTGTACTGCTGTGTACAGTGTACCGGTTCCATGGTTGATATTATATAGCATATTAATTGTTCGTTATGTAACTGTCAGGGATTCTACCGAATAGGCCTAACCTAATGCAGTAATGGTTATGACTCATCTCCGTGCGTCTTCGGTTGACAGGTGATCAGCTCGTTGATTCGTATCGGGTTAGAAGCTCTACACCTAATATATACATTGGTTTAAGGTACTGTTCATCCCATTATTACAAACGAAGCAAGACGCTACAACCTTGGGCCAATCTAAATTTACTAATAACAACCTTATATAATAACCCCATGCGGATTATCGATTTTGTATATAGTTTATCTTAAATGTAGTAAATAGTTATAATCTATCTTAATAATATCTATCCTACAGCCGTACTGAGAGCTGGAGAGATTTTCATTTGTGATCGTGTTTTATAGTGTGTTTTGTCAGTGCAAAGTTGAACTTTAATCCTTTGTTTTTCAGCACTAGGCCTAGTGTTTTTCGATGTACAATATTATTGCATTATTGAGTTTACTTTGTGCCCTCTTCTTCTTTTTATTCTTTGTTTAGTGTAATATACCCAAGGTGTACCGGTACTAATAATTTAGTACACCTTGAATATACCGTATCCGTGTATAGACTGCCAATTCTGTCTGTACGGCCTTATGGGATTGCCGTAATATAGTTTCTAGTGGTAAAGTGATGAATGTTTCTCTTGTAAATATTTATATATCTACTTATAGACTAGTTAAGTAATATTAAATGGTGTATCAGCTTGATAATCCCCTCCTTTACCAATTTATTTATTCAACAAATTTGTCGGCCTTACATACATTGTAATAACTAAACATTTGTAATAGTCGAGCGTCTGATTAACGCGGTAACGCATTATAAAGTATTACAAAGAATAAACCCTGCTTGGGCAAACAGCCTCTGGCCTTCCTAATTAAAAGCGTCTCAGTTCGGCTTCCTTAAAATTAACCGCCGGAAGTTAACTAAATCATTAAATTTTGCTCACTTTCGGTATAATTTAAAATCGCTTTTAATAATCACAAATGTTTATACTGTTGCACCCCATGAAGGGTGTAAAGCTGTTTGTGCCTTCTTTACCGGAGCAGTATACCGGTAATTGGTTTTCATAGTTAAACTATACCTTTGTTATATAAGTACCGGTATAGTACCGGTATATATATATATATATTATTCATTATAAATACATAATTTTTTATAACTTATGATTATAATAAATTAATAATTAAATATTAGGGTATTATAGTCCATTCCAGACAACGTCTAGTAAGTGTTTTATACACATATACTCTATAAAGTTTAATTCAAAAAATTAAAAAATGTCCCTAGATTATGATAAAAAATCTAGTCGTCCTGATAGTTCTAGTAGTGTGCTAGACATTACTGTAATTGATGTGGTAGAACCTGAATTGGTAATGCCGTTCCTATATCAACCTCCAGGTGCCGCAGGAGGGGAAGGAATAAGTGATGTACCGGTAGGTATAGAGGACACCAAGATTAAATTAATGTCATTGGGGGTGACAATAGAATCTTTAGAGGATTTAAATTGGCGTCGAAGTGTCAGTGGTCGTTTTAGTCGTTTTACACGAGAATTTAATTATATTTTGTCCTTGCTTAAACCTGGATGGCAACTTTCTTTGCCAGTGGAGAAACATAATGAATTATGGGTGAAATGTGTTAACCTTATTAAGGATCGCGAATTATTAAGTAAATTAATTTTACAATTTGCTGAATTATCTCAAAATCCCCTCCTAAAGCAAGACATTGAAAGTCGCAATGCTACATTTTTACAATTAGCTTGTAAAGTACATTCAGAGTTACGAACAATAGTAAAGAGGCCGTTAAATATTGAACCAGGAGAGAGTGTTTATGTTGTCCCACAGGATAGTATTTCTCAGGTTTCTCATTCTCGATCTTCTAAGAGTTCACAATCAAGTCAACGGAGTTCAGTAATTAGGGAAAAGTTAGATGCAGCAGAAGAAGAAGCTGATAAGAAACGAATTGAACGGGCAAAGGAATTAACTGAATTAAACATTAAGGCAGCAAAGTTAAAGGCTGACTCAGAGCTTGCTCAAGTACAATATCAGGCTCAAGTTCAACTAAATGAGGTCAAGAATGATGTAAACAACAGAGAAGTTGCTAGACTGCAACGCCAGTTGGACTCACCTTGTTCAAGTGCTGCCAGCCGAAACAGTACTAGAGGTAAAACAAATGCAAATCAAAACTTGTGCCCAGACCCTTTATTATCATCAACACAAATTCCCAGACCTAATGTTACAAGCATAGGGATACCAGAACCAGTTTCATTTAGTTTAGCTGCGCAAAGCCCAGTATTACCAGTACCTGTGTCCACTAAATCAATGGTAACTGATTGGGTTGCTGCAACTATTCCAGCTGCTTCTAGTAGTATACCAGCTCTCAATATGCCTAGGATTGTTACATACACTCAAGGGGCCCTAGATGTTCCTGTTTCTCAATTAGAGGGTATAAGTTTGAATCCACATTCTACTAACATTGAAGTATGTGCACCCATCACACCTATTGCCATGGGTGCTAGGAAGAAAACCAGGTCGAATTATCGTGTCCAGGAACCATATATTACAGATCGTGCTAGACACATAATAGTTACTGGAGAAACTAGGGAAATTAATACACCTGTAAGTGGGGTTAGCAATATTCCTCTGAATACTGGAAGATCTACTTATACGGTAAGTGCACACAATGGGATGCCTTCCAGACCGGGAGTTAATCATAGACAGTCTAATCTACCACAATTATCTACCTTTGAAATGCAGCAGCATCCTATTATTCATGGATATCACCCTCATGGGCAGCAACCCGTCCATATGGAAGCTACACGATCTCAGATATCCCATATAACACGTACACAGTCGTATGGTGCATCTAATGTAGACAACTTCTCTCCTAGTTTATTTGTACCACAATATGCAGCTCAGAGTCAGGATGCCCGTAGAGATCCTAGACACACTTATGAATCTGATCATTATTATAGAAGACCTCCAGACCATAATCTTCATTCCCCACAGGATAATTATCTTGCATCAGGTCCTCCTATGGAATTTGAATATGGATTCGGTAATGAATTTTCTGGTAATACTGTAGGTGGTCGGGATCACAGAAGAAATCAGATTCCTCCTAACTCTATCATTCATTCTGAAAATCCTACTGTTTATTCAGATCATCGTAGTCCACTGCCTCAAGGCGATGAGTATAGCTATGGATGGAGGCCTAACAATGTACCTCAGCCCCAGAGGGAATTTTTCGGAGAAGGTGCAGGCCATCAGTCTTATTCTAGAACCAGACAGCCCAATTCAAACCTCTCAGCACATAATACTAGTTTGGAGCAAACTAGCCTTAAACTGCTTTCGCATTCTGAAATAAATAAATATTTACCCCAACCCAAGTTTGTGACTTTCAAAGGAGAACCTGAAACCTGGCCAGTTTTTTACCAATATTTTATTTCTACAGTCTTGAGTAAGAACTTATCACCTATTGAGAATCTAAATTATCTTTTATCTGCAACTGAAGGACCACCTCATACAATGGTGCAACAGCATATTGGAGTTGTAGGAGGATTTCAAGTAGCTTGGAAGACACTACAAAAACGTTATGGAAATCCACGATGGATAGCTCAAATTTTATACAAGCAAGCCATTGAGTATCCTTCATTTAAGCATCCTCAAAAGGTTGTCCAGTATTTTGATCACTTACAAAGAATAGTAAAACAAATGAAGGATATTGGTCAACTAAATCAGTTGGATAATGCAGCAGCTCTTAATATCCTTTCAGATAAGTTGGACCCATCTGCAAAGGGTCGATGGATAAAAACGATTAGGAGTATAGTAAATCCAAAATCAGAGCGAAACATTCCTCGTTGTGAGAATCTTGCTGATTTTATGGAATTTATAGAGTCTGAGGTTGATCTTGCTCAGTGTCGGGGAGCTCCATATTCTAGCTCGATGCAGAAAAATACAAAAGAAGCTAAAGTTGAATTACTTCCTTCTCGAAAATGGAGAATTCGACCTAGTAGTAAAGATTATGATCCTTCAGTTAATGCATTTTCAACCATCCCCGAAGGTTGCTCTGACTCAGAAGGTGATCTTGCAAATTCTGACTCAGAAGAGACAGCATGTGTAGCTTCTAGAAAACCTGTCAAGAAGTTATATCCTTCTCCAAAATTGAAACCTACAATTTCACATCATGAAGATATTTGTGCAAGATGTAAAGGAAATCATCGATTACATAAGTGTGATAAGTTCCTTAATGATGATCTTCCTATGAGAAAATCAATAGTAAATAGAGTTTCTATTTGTTCAAACTGTCTTCGTGCAGACCATGTAAAGGATGTATGTCCCAGTCACTCCAAATGTCATATTTGTAAAGAGCGTCATCATACATTATTATGTCCTAATCCTAAGGCAGCCACTAAGATTTCACAGTTCCTGGCACATGACAAGAATATTTTTGATTCAGATAATGAGGCTTCTACTGAAGAAACAGATGAGACATATGTAATTGATGAACTTTTACATGCCTTTCAATCAAGAGCTATACTTAAGTCTAAGAAAGCTATTAGAGAATATCCTGTTCTTCCAGTTAAAGTCATTAGTAAAAGTGGATCATCCTGTGAATGCAATGCCTTAATCGATACTGGAAGTACTGCAACATTTCTGGATGGAGATCTTTTCTCAACCATATTCTCTGACTTTGATGTGGAAACTATTGACCTTAAGGGTATCAGTGGGGTTACGCACCGTGAAATTCAGAAAAGTAAAGGAGAAATTTCCTCAGTGGATATTAACTTTCCAGCAACATTAAAGAATGTTCGTATTCTTAGCTTACCGATGTTTGCCAAGTCATGCAGTAAAGTCTATGATTGGTCTCAGGATCCTTTCATTATCAAGTATGGTTTTACAGTTCAAGTTCTCAAGGAATCAAGCATTTCAATGATTATTGGGGGTAATTGTACTGAAGTTCGAGCCTGTCTAGAGCAGGTTCCCCGGAATCCACTACCGTATCAGCCTATAGCTACTAAATGTGTCTTAGGATGGTATTTTACAGGCCCATCAAGGAAGACTTGTGCTGAGAGGGAATGGCCGCCTCCTGAAGAAGGTAAGGCAAAGTATATCGAAGCTAGTCCAGAACTGGTCAACTTTGCTGAAACTTGTGATATTCAGTTAGATGAAGCTGTAAAGACATTGATTCTTTTTCAGAATGCAGATCTAATGGATGATGAAGAGGAGTCCTTTCTCGCTGAAGACCTGTGGGAGATGTTTCAGGATCCTGGTTCTAGGCCTAGTGAAATAATGAAAGGTTTAGTGGCAGTTACAGAATCAGATGACCAGGATTCCCCAGATGAGATGATCTTCAAGACTGAGTCTAAAGTAAATACTAAACTAGAACTTCAATGTGACGATGAAAAGTATCTCTTGCAAGAATTACACTTACGAGTAGCCCAATGGATAGATGGTCAAAAGATGTTAGCATTAGAATATGAGAAGGCAAGTTCAGTTGAAGAGGTTAGAGCTAAGGAAATTCAACGAACCACTCGTAAACTTCTTCCAGATGGGCATTACGAAATGGGATTATTATGGAGGAAACCAGAACCAACTATGATAAATAATAAACCATTAGCAGAGAAACGTCTTAATTCACTGCGTAAGCGTCTTTTTGATAGACCCCGGGTATATAAGAAGTATAAACAAGAAATGGACAAACTGATAGCGAATGGTTGGGCACAGAGAGTTCCAGATGATCTCCTTGCACCTTCTTCTAGAACATACTATTTACCACACTTCTTTGTAGTCCACCCTAGTAAACCTGATAAAGTAAGAGTAGTCACAGATGGTGCTGCAGTATACCATGGTGTGTCACTAAACAGTCAGCTCATGGCAGGCCCAAATTATCTCAGAAATATTATCGGAATTATCTTACGTTTTCGGCGCTTCAAATTTGTGTATATAGCTGATATTGAAGCTATGTTTATGCAGGTTCGGGTAACTCCCCCTGATCGTGATTCACTTCGTTATCTCTGGTGGGATAATGATAAGATGGAAGGAAACCCTGTTGAGTTTCATTTCCTTGTTCAAGCCTTTGGTATAGTGTCTTCACCATCAAATGCAGGCTGTTGTGTTGTTGCTACTGTAGAAGATAATGAAGGACGAGTTGATGAACATGGTATTCCTTTAGTGCTTCCAGAAGTTATTCCTGTGCTCACAAATGACATATACATGGATGATGTCATGAATTCACAGGAGACAGAAGACCAAGCAATAAAAGTTGCACATGGAGTAAGGAACACATTATCACTAGGAGGCTTCAACTTAGTTAAGTTTGCTAGTAACAGTGTTAGGCTTTTAGAATCTTTCTTGCCCGAGCAACGCCAGCATGCTAATTATGAATTAGGGGTTGATCCTATGCCATCAACAAAGGCATTGGGTATCCATTGGGATCCTGTACAGGATGGTCTATTTTATAAGGTGAAATCATTTGAGATGGTTGCACGAACTAAACGCTCTTGCTTATCGATTTTAGCAACTACCTATGACCCAGTAGGTTTTGTTTCACCTGTCATTATGAAAGGCAAGTGTCTTCTTAAAGATATTTGGAAGGAAGGTATTGAATGGGACCAAGCTTTATCTGAAACCCTCTTAAAATCATGGGCAAGTTGGGAGGCTGCTCTCATTGCCCTTAACAACTTTAAGTTATCTCGTAGTTACTTCCCTGATCTATCAGTAGATACCCCTGTTGATATCCATATCTTCAGCGATGCTAGTGATGTTGGTATGGCTACTGTAGCCTATCTAGCTGTCCAGATGGGTAAAATTTTCTCAACTAGTTTGCTTGGAAGTAAGACTCATATAATGCCTGCAAAGTCATTGACTATTCCTCGAGCTGAACTTCAGGCCGCAGTTTTTTCCATTGAAATTGGTCAAACATTGAAGCAAGAATTGAATTTAGAAAATATGACTTTTTATTATTGGACAGATGCGGCTCTGGTTTTGCAGTATTTACATAACCAGCAAGCAGAGTTTGTTGTTTATGTCACAAATCGTGTTAACACTATTAGTCAATACTCGACTGTTGATCAGTGGTTTCATGTGCCCGGAAAGATTAATCCAGCAGATATTGCATCCCGAGGATGTGAAGGTGAAAAGCTTCTGGAGAATGTTCTTTGGATGCATGGCCCTTTAT
>JAUCBJ010000284.1:0-89658 GCA_032718475.1 Nemertoderma westbladi | reverse complement strand
GGAGACACCTTTTTAAAACGCTTGAAGTTAAAGAATGAATGCAAAAATAAAAATTCTGGCTCACCCACCACGGAGGAGGAGGGAGGTGTAAATAATAAAGGCCGATAAATGTAAAGGCCGGTAGGCCGAAAGCGTTTACTTTATATTATGTAATTATATCAGCCAATTAGACCCTATTTTTACTTTAATATGAATTATTAAATAATTTCTGTTTAAATTTCATGCAATTTGAAAATATATTAAAAAATATATTTCATTATAAAATTGTGTATTTATGGAAAATAATAAGTAGCTTGCGCCCTTGTAGCGATTGATAATTATTGGAATCTTTGAGCGACTGTATCTCATCAGCTGTTTCTCAACAAAATTTGGACATTTATTGTTGCATATCTGGAATTCTTGCAACGTAAGCTTTCACATGATATATTACTATATACTTCCAAGCAATGTATAATGCAAACTCTGTCGGACTCCTAACTGTGATTGTGATGCGATTTCGCCGTTTATAAAAAAAATTTAAAAGCCAAATCGATTCATTTAGAAGCAAAATTCCGGATTCATGTGGCATCAAGGGTGAATTGAACTAGTTGTGTTTCAAATTTCAAGCAATATGATAAAGATTTGTAGAAAAATATGGGGGGGGGGGGGGTCCGTGTCATCAGAAAATGACACTATATCACGGGACATGGTGTATAGACTATAGCCACACACGACTACGTTTGTTGTCTGTCAGACAGACTTAAGGTAGAAGCAAGTAGGTAGAATCGCATTGAGATTGATCTGTACGTTTGTACGTGCGATTCCTCTGAGTAGGTTGAAGAGCCTGTTCTAGAAGGTTTTTTCATATGATTGCGCCCTTTCAATTCGTTAACTAATTCTTACTGTTCTATAATATTTTATTTGAGTTTACTGTTCTAGAATGTTTTAAATGAGATATTCTTACGCAATAAAGTTATTATTATATATTGTAGTAGGAGCCTAATTTAGGTACTTTATTTTTTCTATTTCTTTGTGACTGATAATCAAATAATTGTTGTTGCAGTGCCAGGGACACATGTTTCCTTTACATCCACTCTAACTTCCTTTTTGTGTATTTATTATTTTGTATTATATAATATAAATACAATTCAATACAATATATATATTGTAATGAGTAGAGGCCTACTGTATACGGTAGATGTAGTATGGTTATGTTATTACATATATTATGACAGTGCAATATATTTTTACATATCAATTGCCAATGTTAACAGAACCATAAATTGTGTACACTTGGCTGGGTCTGTAGTTCCACTTCAGTTCTTTCTCTCGATCGCATATTTCTCGCAATAATCCCATATTAATATTATAGTACTACTGTAGTGACAATGACACGTTTTGCTTATAGTTGAGCGTTCATTAATTCACTATTATTGTAGAACTCTATGGCATTATTAACACACGGAGTCCGGCTGTCTAGCTGCACTATTGCTGCTACTAGCTGAGTAACTGGGGCGTGTTGAGGCTCGCTCACTGTTGTTCGCTCCCACCGCCGCCCGCGCAGTGCAGTGCAGTGCGGCCGGCATTCCCATCCAGCAATAGCTCTGCAATATTAATCCCTAGCAGCACGCCTACCGAAGCTGCTGCCAGCTATAGGTCGCCTGCTGCACGGCCCGTTGTTGGTTGATAGCGGAACTGTCAGGGCACTCACGCACACAACTACCCCCATGGATTCTAATGAATAAACGGAATTATTTACCGGCCCATTTGAACAACACCGACAGAAGGGTGGTGGTTGATTGATGTACTTACTGTATGTATTGTATATTGGGCAACACTCTCAAATCAAATCAACACGTTAAGTCCCTACTGCTTTAAGGGGGGGGTATAATAATAGACCATAAATTTTGGACGCTCTATAGATGCATCTAAAATTATTTTTTTGCTAGGAGTCATATTTTGAGTTTTGTGACTAAGGAATTAAAATTTTGGAAAAATTCAAAATTTTTCAAAAATTTTATTTTTTCGCCAAAATTTTGCCAAAAAGGCAAAAAATGAAAAAAATGCTAAGGCTTCTAGCCAAATTATCCAAATATTTCAAAACTCACGTGAGAAAGTCAGTAGGACGTCCCAAACGATTTGCATTGACAAAATTTTGATATCTTGTCGAGAAGAGCAAAAAGCACCAAAAGGGACATTTTTGGTCCAAAAAATGACCAAAATTTCAAAAATTTGGCCCAATTTTTCGAAAAAATTGAGTTTTTAAAAAAATATCAAAATTTTGTCAATGCATTTTGTAAAGGACCCCACAATCATCGATCATGCAAAAAATCAGCACATTTGGGCCATTTTTGACAGAGCCTTAGCATTTTTCGTTTGAAAAATGCTAATTGGAGAAAAACAGGTTTAAAGTTAAAGTTTGTTTATTTTATTATGAAGTTAAATTTTTGAAATTTCGATTAAATGAGTTAAACTCAGTGAATTCTAATAAAATTTTTTTCATCTAGTTCCAAATTTTATGTAGATTCCAAAAATTTTATTATTATCGCATACGTTAATCTTAAGGTCATATTATTTCATATAAAAGACATGTTAAAGGGTGTGAATTTTTTGACAAAATTTGAACAAAAAACTGAAATCAATAAAAAATAATAATTCAAATTAGGCACTAATACTATATTAATATTCATTAATTAAAATTAAATTTAAAAATTTAAAATGAAATTTAAAAAGTTAATTAAAAGGCCCCAGATTTATATGACTTATGATCGGGTGCTTGCCATTTCTTTGATGGTTTGTGTTCAGTACTTTTCTGTTTACGTTTTAGGTCAACCCTCCCTTGCCTCCAAGTTTATGAGTTTTGCGAGCATTGGAAAGACCTGTATATAGACGCTTCGCAACGTGGTTCAGGCACTCTTTCTTCTGCACTGTTACATTCTGCTCTCTGTAAGGATCGGACTCCAATATGTTCTTCATAACGCTGCTGTCGCCATCCGATACCATTGATTGATATATGACACCATTATTTGATAGGGATCTATTGAATAGTTTAACAGCTAAATGAGGTTCCATACCTGAACTGGACCCTGAATAATTTATATTACACTCATGATCAGCATTGCCATCTTCTTCTTTGTTGCGGCTACAAATATTACAGTATTTTGAACAAACATCGAAATCAATGACATGTCCTGTATTTTCGGATATGATAAACGCGGCACCATAAAGTGATTGATGGCCTCTTTTCATCCATGTACCGTCAAAAGATATACATATTTCCCTGTCAATCTCTTTCATTGCACAATTTTTTGCATTTCCTCGTGCAAGTGATTCCGTGACCTTCGAGATTTCGTTGACATGAAATTGCCAGGCTCTCTTCGCAACAGGAGATGGTAGTGACATTATTCTAGAAAACGTCTCTGCATCACCATGGGTCCCACCAACACAAAGCCAAGCCAGTACTGCACGAAGATTCACATCCGCTGTTTTTCTTCCAGGACGAGGTTCAGTTCGAGAAACTTGGTCGCTCGTGAAAGTAGAATATTGCCAATCACAACGTGAACATTTCCCCTCAAAATTGGTACTATAACCACGATGTGACTCATTTATCACTACTGTACCGTCACATTGCTTATCATCATGTTTCTCCATTATCAGTTTCTTTATTATTTGCGTTGCTACAACGTTATATCCCTCCAACTTTCCATCTGAGGGTAGGACATTCAGATTCGATGCTATTAGCGACGGTTCTCGATCTTTTGGCACTACCGGTACCGGTACTGAAATCGATTTCATATGCGCGAGGTTCAATGTACCGGTATCTTGTTTCTTGGTTCCTCGAAATCCTGCTTTCCGTTGTTGAGTTATTCGTGGCATACTGTATTATAAAAATTATATCGTCAACGATGTATGTACAATTTTCGATTCGAAGATGGAGGACGCTCTATAGTCTGTGTCCGTCAAAACTGCTGATTGCATTGATTGAAACACCAATACAGCATACAGTTAGTAACTAAAACATAACAATGTGCAAATTCTCGTTTTAAACTTCCCGCTAAAATACATTCCAACCTGTAATAACTTATTAGCCAATACAATGATTTCAGTGCAACAAGCCGGAAATTTTGTTAATTTTTGTCATTTTTTTCAAATAATTTTCAGGATGCGTGTCTATATAATGAGCCATAACTCGAAAACTAGACAAGCTAGAAATAAACTGTTTACAGATTTGAAATCTCCATAAAATTTGCTACAAGAAACGGGTATAAAATTTTTTTTATATTTTTTGACCCCAATTATTATACCCCCCCCTTAATATTTCGTGCCTCTTGCTTGCTTACTATCTGCTTTTTTAAATGATTCCACTTTCGGATGTTTTTTAATGAGGGTGTTTTTGATGTAGCCGCTATTGGCGCTATTTGCACACATTAAGGCCTACACTTTGATAACAGTATGTTGAGTCAATGATTTTAGGGCCCTCCAGCCACTCCACTCCCTAGTTGACCCCCCCCCCCCCCCCCCCCCCCACCCCCCCCTACTGTACCTCCATTTATAATGGTACGGTGATTACATTGATTATATCATGATGATTGCTTAATGAATGACTGATTGATGTTCTGCCTCCAGCCATCAGTTAAACAAACAGGGGCCGTCTACTGTGTACCACACAGTTTTGTCTCCAAGGTTCGCACTCTGACATGGGTTTATATGCTTCATTTTACATGAGTTGTTTTAATAAATAACCACACTTATCTATGGGACAGTAGGTACCGAGGATGGGATTGGCATATTATAATAATAATTATTATTATTTTCAGTTAATTGGGTATAATATCATTAATAATTATGGCCCAATTTAACTACGACACGATGAATCAGTATGGGTAAGGGTTAGGAGGTGAATAACTGAACAGTTTCGTTAAAAATAATAAAAAGTTAATTTGTCGATTTACTTTTACACTACATGAAGATGGAAGTACTGAAATTATTGTCATTTAATCATATTTTATTTTCTTAAACTTGGCTTATGTATGTATGTATCCAGACCAACATCTGAGATTTTCAAGTATCTTGCCTCTTAGCTTAACATAACCAAACATAAGTTAACTATTTTATTTTTAACTTAAGGAGCTATTTCTCGTTTTGAGCGGAGGTGATGTGGTTTGTCCAACGTACATTTTCGTTAATAGATGTTTTATGCATCTGCGACTACATCAAGTTGACCTACATCAATAAATAGCATGGCGATGAGTCATGATAGGAAATCAGCATTATCTATCCCAGGCAGACGCCATGCCATATGGCTCATTTAGTACTACGCAAAGATATTATTTGATCTTACTACAATGCTAAATGCATATTATTACTGAATTAGAACATGCTATTATTGAATCTCATCCAACATATGGTGCTATGGTGCAGGGGATATCATGTTCCAGACTCCATGAGGTTTACCAGGCCATTAATCCTGAGAGATATTGATTCCTGAAGCATGTGTGTCTATACAAGTTGAGTTCTCCAGCCAAAATTATGTAGCACAGCGCGAGCAAGGCGCATACGCGCTGCGCGAAGGCCTCATCCTTTCAGTATTGCCAAAGTTACCAAGTCGGAGTGTCCTATAATTCCATAAAATATTTGCCGATTTGTTATTATAGCATTCAATTCAAACATTTTCGAATAATGATGCTGGTACTGGTACACTAATGCTCACATTCATCACAGCTGCTGATGCTGTATAAATCGCATTACTAATAAATATTATTATTTTTCTAACCAAAGCAATATCAACGCGATGTTGTTACATATTGAGGGAAAGGAGCAGGTCTCAGAGACGGCCTTTTTAATCAAAACAATAATCGATGTTGTTACCAATTGAAGGTCGAAGGTATGAGTACAGTAATAATAAAGTGATATACATTGGGGGGTAACTGGGAGGTAAGTGGAAATTCCGTTGGTGTAACCGTACTGGTGAATTGTAACATGTAAACTCAATTGTGTTGTGATATTGGGAGTAACTGACTGAGACCTTATCGTACAGTTCTTATACAACCCCCGGCTCTGGTTCAACCCCCGGTGACGCGCTTTCTCATTTTTTTCCATTTCTGAACAAAACCATAATATTACTTATACAACAGACCAAATAGGTACTATGCGCCCAAATGCAAACTACTGTAGGTAAACTTAGATCGTCGTTTGCCAAATAGACCGCCAATATACTACACGCACACGAAATTTTATATATTTTCATCGTTTCGTTACGGAGATATTGATTCATGTTCTAACATTACTACAATGCCCGTAATACACTGGCGCGACCCCTTGGCCTTACGGCCAGGGGCGTAGCGAGCCCTTCTGCCCCCCTCCCCCCCATTCAATAATTTTAACTTTTCATTTATGGCGGTTTTTTAAATATTATATAACAGAATATAATATTTAAAAAAACATCTAAAAAACAGTTTACTAAAAGTATATAACTATATCAAATCTATTATACACAAGTTTGATATAGTGAAATTATAATACTGTATATTAAATGGCGAGCGAAGCGAGCAGAGAAAATTTTTACATTTTTCGCTTATGATACATGTCCTGTAAATACTGTATCACAATCCCTGACATTTTACTGATTTGTCCTATTTTTACATGAATACCCTGACATTTGCCGGGCATTTCAGCCACCCCGGGTGAGTGTGCCTGGGGCAACGTCCCCCCCCCCCCTCCCCCCTCGCTACGCCTCTACTTACGGCCTAGTATTGATATCTCTACTAATGGTATCCCATCATTATTAGTCTACAATAACATTCATGGTTTCGGTTTAATAAGAAATAAAGTTCTTTTTATGAAATATTCTTATCTTGTTCAACGTGTGGCAGTTCTTTGCTTTGTTGGTCGTAAGGATTTTCTTTGTTCATAGATGATAGATATTACATAGATTTTGGTACATTGTATTAACTATTAACATAATTATTAACTATATAAGGGCCAACTACATTCTCGCGTTATTCATTATAAACTTATAGAATGACAGTTACGCCAAGGTACTGCGTAACAACAACCACGGGATCCGTATGTTAACAGGTTTATAGCGACGTAGTTCTGCACATTATTGGCATTGATGGTCGTGTTTGGGATAGGAAATAATCACTATCGTCACGTCACTAAATACCAGTTGATGCCAAAACCAAACTCGTATATTAATTATGCTGTGTTTCTTGCACACTTTAGTTCTATTTAGCGGTAATTCCCCGTGTAGATTTCTCCCCAGTAATTAATTTGATTTTCCGTTTACTTTGAATTCCGAATTATTTATTATTGTAGACGGCGGGGCCAATAATACCGATAAGGTTTCACTCCTAATGTTACCTATAATGTACTCATTTTTCATTGGCTGAGATGAAATTACTATTCAATAATTAATATATTTTTATGACAAATTTAAATTATACGATATAGAATTGGGTTATTTATTTAACCTATAAACATGGCTTTAATTACGATTATCAATCGCATTGCTTTGATAACGGTTTATTCCTCAGTGACCATATGGGCCCAGCAGTCGATCAATATTGATGATAATAAAATCACGAAAATACCTAAATTTTTATTTGTACCCGACAACGAGATAGAGAAGGGGGTTGCGAATCGTTCCAAACTCACCGCGCCAACGGGGTGGGTGGAACTGCGCACCGCCACGCTCCCGGGGGCGGGATTGGGCGCGTTCGCCGTGAAGGACCTCCCAATAGGGACATTGTTCGAGTACGACGGGGTCATAGAGTACCCGGGGCATATATCAACCAACGCCTCAATGTACAGCTGGACCATGAGAAAGGTAGGCAACGACGCAATCAAACTGAAACTAAATTCAGAGGATTCGAGAACCTCAAATTGGGCGCGTTATGTTAACGCGGCAAACTACCAGGCAGAGCAAAACATGGCGGGTATCGAATATAAAGAACATATATACTACTTTACGATACGTAATGTGTCCGCTGGGGAGGAGTTGTTGACTTGGTACGGGATTGGTTACGCGAGAGCTCGTCCCTACTTTATAATGCCAGGTGCAGAGGACGCGGAAGTGTCGAGTGTGATGCCTTTGGACATGCTACACGTGGCGTCGGGAAACTGCGAACGTGATAACAAGGCCAAAGGTTGGTCTGACAACTGTAAGACTAGCGGTGCGCAGGTGATTCGGTCTTACAGAACTGCCCCTGTGTTGATTAACTACTCACTTTACATACAGAAGTACATCCACTCGAAAGAGATGCTCGGGACCGCCCATATCTATCAGCTTTCTGTGCTGCGGGATGCGAGAACCATCCCGGGGATGATGAACCACGCGATGGGAACCGTCCCCTCCGCCGTGGAGGTTCGCGCTTCCGGGATACGAGGTGCCGGCTTGGGCGCGTTCGCGGCGCGCTGGCTGCCGCGCGGCACGGTGTTCGAGTGGCGCGGCCGAGCGCGGCCCTTCGGCAGTTCGAACGGACGCTACGCATGGACCACAATGTCACAGAACCGATCGGCTCTGTGGTTAGACGCCGAGGATGTGCGCTACTCATCGTGGTCGCGGTTTGTTAACAGCGCCAACTTTCAACAGCAGCAGAATGTCGGCGCTTTCTATGATGTAGATCGAGTGTTCATGATCACTCTGCGAGATGTTCTACCCGGGGAGGAGTTGCTGTTGTTCTACGGATCCAACGAGGCTCGCAGGTACAAGTTCAACGTGGTCGACGGCGTAGAGTGGAAACGGACCTACTATATTCCGGTTGCTAGGGGCTCCCTGTCGCGCCTGTTCGACGGATTGTCTTGGCGTAGGGGTTCAAGTAAGCTCACTATCCGTATGGCTCCATACAAGTACAACGAAGCTCTGAGTACAGCCGACGCATTGCGACTGGTTGATGGAGTAGAAGAGTTTAAGAATGATGCCGTTTTAAAACGTTATTTGCAATCTATAGCTAAGAGGGATCCGAAATATACCGATTATAATACATTGAATTTGTGATATTTTTGACTGCAATCATAGAAAATATTTTTTAAAATGATTATGTTCCGTTCCCATTTTGTGTGTATCGTGTTCCTATTGTATTTATAGGATATAAACTAAACAAACACTCTATTTTGCCCATCGATTTTGCCTATACTTGATTACTTGCCATGACTTACTTTTTTATTTTTAATATAATTTCTTATTAATTTACTGTATATGTGGAAATGGCTTGCCATTTTGTAATATATTATTATAGTTTGACATTATTGTATAACATATTCACATTCAGCACTCGAGTCAACTCACGTATTTGTTCTTGGTACATATTGAGATCTTGGCTCTAGCCATTCATGTTCTTTGGCTTCGCGACTATTTATAGAATTGATATTCTCCTCTCCATGTATCCTTCCCTTCCCGTACGTTCATTACATGATGTGTTTCCTAATGGTTTCCTGTTGTCGTAGCAACTATACATACGCCTGGCTTACTCAACATTCCATTGCGTTTCATTTGGAATTTAATTTATTACATCCTGTCCCTATCCTTTACACCAGTGCAATTTGCCAACCTTGTCTGAGATTGCGGAAATGGTTACATGTCGTGTCTACTGTATTTTTCCTATACAATGCTGATTGTTTTATCTCCGGGACTGTACTCAGATTTAATTAATCCTCTCATATACTCTATGGTGGGTTTTCTTGGTATTTTTTTAATGTAAATCGCCGCAGGGGAGAATTTGATCGAGTTAATCATTTGATTTGGGTTGGTATCATGGTTCGTCTTACTTGTTGGTTAATTACAAATTGTAGCCAGATTCTAGGCATCTTAGTGAGGGGGGGGGGGGGGTGGCAATCGACCTCAATTGGAATCGGAAAGATCGTAGCGATCTGGTCATGAGATCGCATTAAATTTGGACATTGCCGGTTTCCAAATACAGTAGTAAGATATAGCTGATATGAAAGAAATTATCGCGTTGGTTTATCCTCTGCGCAAGGCTAAATAAAGTATTTAGTTACAATGTCAACAGTGTTACAGAAATGAGTTGTAATGACACGAGTTGTCCAGAAACGAGTGTCCAGATACGAGTTGTCCAGACACAAGTTATCCAGGCACAAGTTGTTCAGACCAGACACCAGTTGTCCAGACCAGACACCAGTTGTCCAGACCAGACACCAGTTGTCCAGACCAGACACCAGTTGTCCAGACCAGACACCAGTTGTCCAGACCAGACACCAGTTGTCCAGACACCAGTTGTCCAGACACCAGTTGCCCAAAGACACGAGTTTTACAGAAATGAGTTGTCCAGATGCGATTTTTCACAAACGAGTTGTCCAGACACCAGTTGTCCAGACACAAGTTATCCTGAAACAAGTTGTCTAGACACGAGTTGTCCAGACAGGAGTTTTCCAGGAACGAGTTGTCCAGATACGAGTTGTCTGGATACGAGTAGTCCATACAAGAGTTGTGTATATCCATATAAGGAGAACTACTTTTCGTGGAAATAAACGTTTAATTATCATACAGTATGCATTGACAGTGAAAGACAGGACTTCGTAATAGGGAAAACAGCGTTTCTGGTCTGTGTTTGTAGTCAGAGTGTGTTGCTGACAGACATTTATTTAATTAATTTGAATTATTAAACGTGTTTGAGGGAATTCTCCGCCATGTGGCTATGATTTGAATTTCTGCCCCTGTGTGGTATTGCTGTGCTGCAACTCTGCATTACTATTGTGTTACAATTCATTGTAGTATAAGAGTAACACCATCCATCCAGAACAATTTTCTCTTTGAGGTGTTGTAATCACGCTGGGTGTGCCGTTAACTTATTTTACATTAATCATTAATGTTGAGTTGGAACGATTTGTGAGTTTGTCTGCGGTCCATTTGATTCCGAGAAAAGCAATTATTACGATTAATAATATGCTTCCATGATTGTTGAAGTGACAATTTTCCTTCCATTAGGGAATAAGGAATTGAATTGGTGGATGCGATTTACCCCCGATGGCCAGGGAGTTTCTCCTAAGGATTTCCTAAGGAAGCAGCTGGTTGCGTTGGATGCCCACCAGTGCCAGCTCGCGACGGCGTACTCCATCGTACAAGAATAGCGGCGGTTGCCAGGCAATGCCAGCCGCCCATGCTAGGGAAGCCCTGTGAATTTGTTGGCGCTGCGTTTTATATGGATATTGGAAAAGGGTGCGACTGGGCAGAAGGGATTCTCTTGCTGAGCGCCAGATCAAAGGGTTTTTTATGGCCGACTCAAACTGCTGCTCTCCATCCAACCTTATTCGTTTATATTCTAGCAATGTAGCAATCGATTGCCGATAAAGTATTTACGTGATGTTCTTACTGTAATGGGATGGAAAAAACGACCATATGCGACTCTCCATACGTAATCAACGTATCCCGAGGAGTTGTTTTGTCCTGTTGAATATTATATTATCGGCGGTCATATATTACAGAGCTTTAGTTATTAGCTAAAAACATTTTCAAATGAGAAATTGAAATCAATATAGGCTGTGGTGAATGTCAGTCTTAATTTTGATGTGGGTCGATATACATTGATGGGTCGACATCCATCACAGCAAGGCATTGTCGTAAAAGCTATTTTATTTTACTGCGGTGGATTAATAGTTTTTATCTTTTTCTTCAGGATCGAGTTGACGTGGAATGGCTAATGATCGATTTTAGATCGCTGCAAATGATCCGAAGTGTTGCGACCCAGGGCCGATCTCAGTCTGAAGGCAACCAGTTCGTATCCAGTTACAAACTCGAGTATAGAAGGGATGTGGACAGTAATTGGTCTACTGTTAGACAACTTAATGGAAAAACAATTTTACAGGGTTAGTTTTATTTATTAATCAATAGTAGGCTAATATTGCAGTAAATAAAAGTCCGTTTGAAAAATCTAGAAGAGTAATTAATATAAAAACTGAGTGATTTACGTCACGTATTATTTAAAGAATGAAACAGTGTAGAAACTAGAAGTACTCGGTTTAAAACCACCATATATTCAGGTGTAGGAAGGCCAATGTTCAGGTGCACGAGGTATTTAGACCTCTTCTAATTATCCTAACATAATTCTACTCTACATTGTGCTTGATGTATTTACAAATAAACTGCCTAGTATTATAATTTACCAACTATTTTGGGATGTTTGAATACTGTGTTCTTGTGGGGCGAGCCACGAAGTGAGTGAGCCTTAGCGTAGTGGTACCATTAATCAACCTGTCGTTCTGTCGTTCTGTCGTTCTGTCGTGTTCAATTTTAAACGTTAATAACTCGGCCAATCTTTGATGAAATCTATCCAAACTTGGTACACATGTTGTTTGGCAAAAGTTTAGAAATTTTCCAAGTAGAATTTCAGTGTGGCCTTCGAGAAGCTAAGATAATAGCAGTTAATTAGTTAATTAAGTTATTACGGTAAAAACACCATTTTCAACCTGCCTTTTAAAGGAAATTAATTGTTTTACAGTATAAGATTTAAATAATTATAATTAAAAATTATACAGATGTAATCCCCATACGCCATTCTATTATAGTTTTTAATTAGTTCAAGTGATTTGCTTTAATAATTGTGTCTTTAATTGATCTAAAGTAATTAAAACGGCAAAAAAAATTTATTCTCATTAAATACTGCTCATTTATTGGCCAACATGCTGGTACATAGATGGGATGTGTGTGTCATTCCCAGTTGCTGGGAATGATTATTGGTCAAGTCTCTGCTGCTGGCTGGGAGTTGTTGCTAAGACTAACCAGAGAGGAATAGTAATAGACAACCAGTATTGCTATTCCAGCCCAGACAGCATTCTTTAAATTCACTATAAATGTTGTATTGCTAGAAATTAATTGTTTTACAGTATAAGATTTAAATAATTATAATTAAAAATTATACAGATGTAATCCCCATACGCCATTCTATTATAGTTTTTAATTAGTTCAAGTGATTTGCTTTAATAATTGTGTCTTTAATTGATCTAAAGTAATTAAAACGGCAAAAAAAATTTATTCTCATTAAATACTGTTCATTTATTGGCCAACATGCTGGTACATAGATGGGATGTGTGTGTCATTCCCAGTTGCTGGGAATGATTATTGGTCAAGTCTCTGCTGCTGGCTGGGAGTTGTTGCTAAGACTAACCAGAGAGGAATAGTAATAGACAACCAGTATTGCTATTCCAGCCCAGACAGCATTCTTTAAATTCACTATAAATGTTGTATTGCTATCTCAGGTGAATGACAGATATCATAACATAAATACTATCCATGGCATGGCTGTTGTGTAGGCTTCTGAAATAGTTTATTCCACAATGTATATGTCTGGTTATTTTTTAATTGAATTTTTGCAAAGTAGTAAAATTAATGTTCTTAAAAATAATATTATTATTTTATATGTAACCTAGGAAATTAGCTACATTTTTTCGCTGCAGCTTTAAGAGTGTACATTAATTTAATATTATTTCAATACCCATATTACTACATCGGCATAAGATGCGTTGGCGTTGTATCACACATCTCCACATATCACACATATCCACATAGATGTATCAACAGTTACTCGCACAGTTTCGAAACTTCGCATAGTTATAACTGTATAAAGATCGTCAGTCTGCGTTTAGGAAAAATATTTTATAACAAAACAGGACAAGCGACGAGCGCAACGAGGCATATAATGAAGACGAGTACTGCGTTGACTAAATTATTATATAAACCACCTGGCTTCACATATTGATCGCATCCCTAGTTATTATTATTATAAAGAACGTCCTAGCCTGCGTTTAAGAAATATATTTAAATACAAAACAGGACGAACGCAACGAGGCTTATAATGAATACGAGTACTGCGTTTATTATATTCCTATAAACCACCTGGCTTTGCATATTGAACGTGCGATTGGAAATAAGTTCGTGCTACCCTTCCGTGGGTGGTAGATGTCGCGGTTATGTATTGGTGGTTGGGAAGGGTGGGGGGGGGGGGGGGGGGATTAAAAGGGGTGAACACGTACTGTCCCCCTTTCTTTGATTGATTGGTGGTGTGGGTAAATTTCTCAAAACCTGATTTTGTGATACAGTCGCTCAATTTTAATTTGTATCTCATAACTGGGCCTCGTGCTGCGCGAAGGCCCCACGAACGTGTTGTGTTGATGGCAGGATGGTGAAGGGAACATGATATGTAGTAGCAGGAGTAGCTAGGGTAGGATTAGGCTGTACCCTTTACAAGTACAACAATAATAGAATGACGTCCTTCAGTCCTTTGTGTGTTTACTCTGTAAACGAATATTATTTAACCTTGTGAACACATTTACAACATATATTATTCATCCTCTTCTATTTATGCACCCTCTCCCATCTTCCAGTTTTACATACATACCCCGCTCGCCCCCCATATTCCCCACTATTGTACTATTATTTTTCTGTTCAGTAGTGTTTTGAGACGGGGTGGGGGGTGTGTCTGTGTCTATTGTCGCTTACCACATAAAAGGCTATATCTGACTCAGTCATTCAACAATGTTAGTTAAAAGGACATGGCTATATGTCCATATGTCCCACCATCCCCCCCCCCCCCCCCCCCCGGAATCTGACTGTTTTTTCTAAGTATTATTTATGTTTGTCTTTAGGGAACAACGACACCTCTACGCCGCACATAAACAGACTACCTACGTTTATAGTGGCCCGCCAACTGCGCGTTGTCCCGCAGAGCTACGATATCAGCCACGTGTGTCTGCGGATGGAGGTCTACGGCTGCGAGTGGCCCTTCGACCTGCAGTGGTACGAGGCGACCCCGGGGAGCGAGTACCCCGCGGGATTCCGGAGCGAATCCGCGAGCCTCATAGACCGCTGGTACGACGGGGTGTCGCAACGGGCGTCCGGGACGCTGTACGGGGGATTGGGGCTGCTCACCGACGGCCAGATCGGCGCCGAGGACTTCCTACAGCCGGTGGCGGTGGTCCCGGGAGAGGCCCCGGTACGCGGATACAACTGGCTCGGGTGGAACCGACGAGTTCACCCGGAACCTCAACTCCTCTTCGCGTTCTCCCGAACTCAACACTTCGACGCGATCTCATTCCACACGAGCAACGACGTTAAACGTGGCGTCGCCTCCATGAATATCGTCCGCGTTGATTTCAGCGACAACGGGAAACTGTTCGTCAGCGAGACGACCTTCCAGTTTAAACTCGACGTTGTCAACTCTTCGGTTCGCGAGGTCCAGATCTCCTTTCCGCACACGTTGCACGGCCGCTATCTGAGGGTTCGTTTCGGGTTCCAGCCCGATTACCACTGGATCCTCATTTCCGAGGTTTCCTTCCGTATCTACGTGGATAACGAGCCGCATCATTACTCCCCCTACCGGCCCGACCTTCTGGTCGTCGAAGGGTCCCCGTCGTCTCCGGACTCCAACGCCGACGTCGCCGGGGCCGCCGACCGGTTGCACAGCAACGAGGGCGCCATGGGACCGGTTATTGGTGCGGTGGCCGGGGGCGGTATTGTTATTCTTATAGTCGTCATGTCTGTCGTTTATTTCTGCTATAGGAAACACCAGGTGAGTATAAAATAAAAGTATCCTTTCGGAAGTCTCTCTAAGTCAATGTTTTATAAGTCGGTTGAATTTTATCTTATTAAAAATCCCCAATAATCTATTAAATTTGTCTATTAATTATTTTTAATAGCCTTGTAATTATTTTTGAAACTGAAAGTAACTGATATACGTTAATTACCGGTACCGGTACAAAAACCACCAATAAACAATAATTATTGTATTGTAATTAGCGATAATAGATAGTTTACGTAAATCATTCAACTCAAATGCTAATATATTTATTAATATATATTGGGGTATATTTATTGCCATTTGGTAAAATACATTTATATTGTATTTACTATAAATAGGAACTATTCTATTACTTTCAGTTTTAATAAATTTTGTATTAATTTGTGACTTTACTGCCACTCTCCGGTCAGTAAATGTAAATTGTGAAAATATTATCCTTTATAACCAAATTTCTCCTCTAACGTATTTCTTTGCAGTTACGAAAAGCCGATAAGAAATGGCCGTATCAACGTAAACCGGCTGATACGGGCCGCATGTCCATCCGTTTAGTGGCACACCCACCCGACTACCAGCCCGAATCCACCGTGGTTATGTTTAACAACCGGAAACTGCCCCGGGTCCCGTCCTCCCAGGCCGGGTCCGCACCCATCTATCTCGAACCCGATATAACCCGCGGGATGCCCACAGACTCGGAGGAGAGCGAGTCTCTTATCGAATTCGCCCATTTCGCCAACACCGACCTCCATGTAAGTTCCTCTGAACTGTCATCTACAGTATGTATACCGGTGCGTTAGTTTGTTTGTTGTAAATCTTTGTTTTATATGGAAGTTCGTTCGTATGACACTATATTCGTGAGTACGTTATTCAAAACCAAAACGATTAACGAAATTCAAAAGAACAGGTTACAGTTGTATTTTTGCCTTTGGGTGATAAAAAAGTAAATTTTTAGTGATAATTAATAATATATTTTAATGGAGGAATTAACGACAAAATTTATTGATAATATCATTTAATTAATTATTGTTTTAATGACCAATAAAATTATTGCGATAAATGTACTCCGTATGTTATATGGTAAGTAAAAGTTGATGGTGTCAATTGTAAAAGAACACCCGGTTTTTTAAACATATTTTGTATTTAATATCGATCGTGTTTGTTTCATCAGCCGGGTATCGGTGGTTGCTCCTACACCCCCACTCGCATCCCTGCGATCCCTCGCAACCCGCCCGAGATTCCCCGCAAACACATCACCTTCATCCGTCGACTGGGCGAGGGACAGTTCGGCGAGGTGAATCTATGCGAGGCTAAACTCCCGCCGAGCAAGTCGGGAAAACCGGGCGGAATCACTGAGGTCGCCGTGAAGACGCTGAGATTGGACGCCAGTGACGACCAGAGGTAAGTTCATTATGTGTAGAGCCAATCTGAGGATCCTAGTGGTATGTGCAGCCAATCTGTAGGAGGGAATGTGGGAAGATGGGAATGTCGGTTGGAAAGTGGGAAGGAGCAGTTTACAGAGGCGGACTTTTCTATCCAAAACAATAAACGATGAATTGTTACCAATTGAAGAAAATGAGGTTGTTGCCAGCGTTATAATAAAGATTATAATAAGTATCATTTTATCGTATCTCATACGCAAATCTGGTCCTGTAACTAGGACCCCCTTCGTTCTGGGATAAGGACGCTGTTGGTCCTGGATTAAGGACCCATATACTTGGCTGCAGGGGTATATGGCCTGGCCAGGCAGATGGTGATCTACCAATGGCTGGTCAGGAGTAGAGTGTTCTCATGTCCACTATGAGTGCACTTCAATGCGACCTGCACCTGGCAGCAGGGGTACAGGGCATGACCCAGCAGATGAGCTGCACAGCCAATGGTGGGTCATGTGCGCCAGAGTAGATGGGTGATGGGCCTCATATCTGACTCCACTGCGACACCCACCCTGTGGAATGGCAAACCAGGGTGTGGTATTTGCCCCGTGAGCTGATCTCATACGCAGAATCATATCATATTATATTGTTATTATAATCTAACATAATTGCTCAGTTTGCATGTGGGGCGAGCTGCGAAGTAATAAAGCCTAAATGCCCGTTTCCTCACTGCTTTTTTGTGTGAGGTATTCTGAGCTTTTTTTGAGCTGTTTTTCGAGCTTTTCTTCGAGCTTTTTTTTGAGCTGTTTTTCAAGCTTTTTTTCAAGCTTTTCATGTCTTTTCTAACGTTCAGTTAAAATTAAGATATAATATGAATGTTCTAGAATTAGATAATTATGATATTCGCGCAGCTTTTTTTTGAGCTTTTTTTCTAGCTTTTTTTTTTAGTTTTTTTCAAGCTTTTTTTGGAGCTTTATTCTATATTTTAGGTTTTAGCATTCGAAAATTATCAGATTCATCTTGAAGCAATTAATTTCTAGAAATTGTTTTAACTAAAAAAAGCTGCGCGGAAACGGGCCTTGTTTTAATAAAAACAAGCGACTGAAACATTATTAAGGACCTATGACTATATAATAGACTTATAAACACTTGTTTTAATAAAAACAAGCGACTGAAACATTATTAAGGACCTATGACTATATAATAGACTTATAAACACTTGTTTTTAATAAAAAATTTGAAGAGGGGGGGGGGGGGGGGGGGGGGGGTGTGTGCTCAAAACACACTAGTACCACGATACTCAATAAAACAGATAACATGTGTAATACAGAAAGATAACCAATCCTGGGAAAGGAACAGGTGACAGTGGCGGTGACTTATAATCAAAACAATAGACAATATTCATACAGATAATATACCAATCTTGGGAAAGGAACAGGTTACATTATAGGAAACATTAAGGCCCGTTTCCGCCTGCTTTTCTACTTGTAAAGTTAGCAATGAAACTCGATTTAAGGCCCGTTTCCGCCTGCTTTTCTACTTGTAAAGTTAGCAATGAAACTCGATTTAAGGCCCGTTTCCGCCTGCTTTTCTACTTGTAAAGTTAGCAATGAAACTCGATTTAAGGCCCGTTTCCGCCTGCTTTTCTACTTGTAAAGTTAGCAATGAAACTCGATTTAAGGCCCGTTTCCGCCTGCTTTTCTACTTGTAAAGTTAGCAATGAAACTCGATTTCAAGTGTTTAAAAAAGCCTGGTTTCCATGATGTAACATAGCTACTGTACTAGCTACCTGTCGCCGTGCGGCTAATGGCCACTAATAGCTAGTATCCGTAGCCTACTAGCAGTTGGCCGCGGCTCGTAGCAACCGGCTATTTGAAACACTCATCCCGGTTTCCATGATCCTCGTCTATTATTATCTTTGTTTTGTATGTTTCAGTTAATTACCGGCCATCACCTATATTATATAAAAAAATTCACGGCTTTCTTTAATTTTTAATTATGGATGTGGCACTTAACCAGTTTCGAAAACCACACCCGTTTGTTCTAGAACAAACGGGACCCAGAAGACACTGGCTGCGGCCAGTAGCTAGTGGCCGCGGCTATTAGCTATTGGCGACGAGCCAGTAGCTAATAGCTCGGAGCTACTAGCTATATTGCATCAGGAAACCGGGCTTTAGTAGCATATGGGTACCATTAACGAGTTCTCTGTAGGCCTAGTGTGTCGTCGTAGTCGTAAATTTTTAATCGCTGATAACTCAGTCATTCCTTGATGAAATTAAATAATACTTGGTACGTGTATCTCGTCAAAAGATTAGAAAGAATCTGAAGTTTGGTCAAAAACGAACGAACGCAACGAGTTTTGCAGTGGATATGATTATCCATTTACGATCAGTTACTCGCACAGTTTCGAGACTTTGCATAGTTATAAAGGTCGTCCGTCAGTCCCCGTTTAGGAAAAATATTTTGAGACAAAACAGGTCGAGCGCAACGAGGCTAATGAAGGAGAGGAGTATTGTAAAACTAAAAATGTCACACTTGCTTAAATAACCCTAGGTACATAAAGAGCCCATACCTACAGTAGTAGGCCTAGGTATGTGCTGTATAAATTGTGGGGCGAGCTACGAATTAAGAGAGCCTTAACATGTGGGTACCATTAACGAGTTCTCTGTAGTGTGTCGTCGTCGTCTAATTTTTGATCGCTTATAACTCGGTCATTCATCTTGATGAAATTAAACCAAACTTGATACCTATGTAGTCCGTCAAAAGTTTTGGAAATAATCTTAAGTTTGTCAAAATTCAGACAGTATCCGGCAGTTTCAGCCTTTTGATAAAAACCGAAATAAGTCGGTCACTCATTGATGAAATTAAACCAAATATGAAAACAATATAATAGGACATGGGGTCTTATTCCCACAGATACTACCTAGCATTTAGGGCCACTTGGGCCACTGTTAGTACTCAGGCACTAAGGCCCATCAAAAAACAAAATACCAAATCGATTTTAGTGCTACATAACCCAACCCAACTACCACAAGAAAAATTACACCAAACCATACAGTAACTACAGGTTCCGGTAAGTATTGCACGAAATAGGCTATCCCATAAATTACGAAAAATATAGGACATTTTGTCCGCCGAAAAGGTAAGTCTAAGTAACAAATTTTATAAAAATAAAAGGGTTTCGGAGATTTAAACACTGAACCCTGGGATTCGTGGTTCTCCTCATCAGCAGTGTGCCACGAACCCCACCCCTACCCTAACAAAACTGCACCACTAAATTAAGACAATGACCAATAAATTAGAAATCCTACCGTACCACCAAACAGAGGTGAAACCACCCACCCCCAATGTATGTTACCATCAGCCCCAAATGCATAAACATGATTCCCCACTTAATGCAACCAACCCCAATTAGCACCTGCCGGTATGTACAGATAAATGATCAGATTTTTAAACAAAATTGCGCAGATGTCAGAAAATCATGTAAACCAAATATGGTAAACATGTGGTCTGTTAAAGGTTTCAAAATTGTACACACAGACAGACTTCTGTAGTTCCTCTGTCTGCCGCTAGGGGGCGAATTGTCAGTAATTGTAGTACCAACTATATGAGATTATTCATCTGTAATTTGTTAGGAGTGTCCTATTACTAACTGTAGCATTGCTTAGAAAATCTGCACACTGACAGACTTCTGGAGCCAGTAGGTGGAGTTATCATCACCCCATCATCATTATGATGATCTAAGGACATGCGTAGAACATAGTCAACAACAATTATGAACAAGAATGGTGCAAGTGTGTCTCCCTGGAGGACGCCCCATAACACTTCAAATGGTTCTGTGTCACCGTCAACAGTAGACACAGATGTTGTCGAACCATCGTATACTGATCTGATTGCTGCAATAATTTCATCAGGAATCCCATATAATGAAAGTATGCTGAACATACGTGAGCGAGAGACTGAATCAAAGGCCTTGAAGAAGTCAACAAAGATAACAGCCAGATGCCTGTCTTTCTTTTTTGATAACTCTATCCTTCTAAGTGCCGAAATGGGCTCCATGGTCCCACGACCTTTACGGAACCCATTCTGATTTCCACGGAGCAGTCTCTCAATGCGATCCCTGATGCGATTTAATAGAATTCTATTGTATAGCTTTGCAGCAATCGAGATCAATGAGATTCCCCGAAAAGAACCATAGAGTGTTAGAGGTTGCCCTTCTTGGGAACTGGCACCAACTTATTTGTTTTCATTTCTTGTGGGACTCTTGTTGTACGGTACATGTCTACTATGATGGGATAGATAGATGAGCTTTAAACACTCAAGTATTTTAAAGACCTCAGGGGGAACTCGTGTGTGTATAACCATCCAATATCTCAAAAACTCAAGCAGGTACGCACAAGACTGTATATGTTTTGTGGCGTTTCGATCACGGGGTCACTTAAAAATAGCGGTTTTGAAAATTTTATGTCGAATTTCACCGATTTCAACTCGTCGAGTATGCACCAACTTTTTTGTTTGGGCTATTCAGTCATTTGAGCAACATATACAGTATGAGCCTCAGAATCTTTTTAAATATCGCCAATCTCTCACAGAACGTCGCCAAAATGTGTTAGTCCGGCAAAAAAACGCACTAATTCGTCTAAAAGAGTAAATTATTGGTTGTAGAATAATATGATTAAACTATAAAAGACTCAAGCTATAGCTGGCTTGGCTATAAGGAGACCGTCCATATAGACAAACGTAGTGTTTAGTTGGGTCCCTCGTCATTCATTATCATGAACCTACTGTATAAAACATTTAAACGGCCCAGTGCTTAAAATTCAATCAGCTGGCCTCCCACCTAACATATCATTTAGTAACCCTATAGATATTCCCATAGGATTCTCTGGGAAGATCTATTCAGCTGGCGGGGCAATACATTACAAACTAACAGTTGATGTTTGATTACTGACTGGGATAGAGTGAGAGAGTAATAAATTTAGCAAGTAATATACCTCTGTACAGTATGGGCCTATCCATTCAATCAATAGTAGTATCTTACTAGGCCCTCATGAGTACCAACAGCTGGTGTTTCTATTGTTGAGTTGATGGCAATTTTCGTGTTTTCATTTTCGCTCACTCAGGGTACTTACTGGTTTGAGGGGCAGGTTCGTTTAAAGCCAGCTTGCTGGCTTTCTAGTAGTGTTAGCTGTTTCTATAGTAACTGCGATACCCCTGGTGTTTCCAGATACAGATGGCATCACCGACAGAACTTCCTCTCAATTCGACTGTAACAATAATTTAACTGGTTTGACAATTATGATATAGTGAGTGCAGTTGAAACGGTTTGAAATATGTTGATTAGTATAAAAAAATTATGCTAATCGTCATGTAACATGGCTTTGTTAATTAGTTTGCTAAGTTGAAGTCGTTGGAATTTGAGTCCTTTTAGGCGTTGAAGTTTTCACCTTTATAACAATGTACAATTTGTGCGGATCCCAATAGATCCGACTCGTCCAGGACTGTATAGTGGAGTGGGCAAATGGTGTGATGAAAACATAAGATAATATGTTTGTTCAATATCAGTTATGACAGACAATGGATTGGGGTAACGGTAATAAACTATCAGACAATAAACCAGTATACAAAAAATATACAATGAATGGTAGGCCTATAGGTAGACCAGTACGGTAAATATAAACAACAAAAGTGTAAAGGGGCATGGCATGGCCAATAATAGAGTCCATGGAGATCTGTAGGGGAGCTGGGACACAATTAAAATTACAAAACTAGGATGATGGATTTCATTTAGCGTAATGAACGATGACAAGTTAACAATGTAACAAGATTATATTGATATTTTTTAATATCATAATTGGACAATGGCACCTTCAGATTTTAAGACCCCATCTATTTATGTAAACTTCGCTTCTGCGCTCGCACGTGTACTGTACAACACTGTACAATAACATCTTGCCATATCATAATTCAGTAATTGCAATACCGGTCATCCCATTTCATTGTTGAATATGCCTAGTATAATACTGTAATATGAAAAATTATCCTATTACTGTATTAAGCTGATACTTGGCAGGGTGTCTACTACATACTGTACAATATAGATTCTAAAGATAGATTCTACTACAATCAGATTCTAGATTCTACTACAATCAGATTCTAAATTATCAACATTCACTCAGTCAACTTATACCAGTATACCGACGAGCTGCATACACTGTACAATGTGCTGTGCAGTGCATATATTGTAGCTGTAGGCCTAATGCAGTTCTAATGTTACTGCAGTACTGCTGACCTGTGTTAGCGTAATCATATCATATTATAATAATTAGAGAATGCCTTCTGGAGACAGCCCGCAGGGTCGACTGGCTGACACATTCTCAATCTTTCTACCTTTATCCTATATTATTTGTCGACCTTCATCTTACTTCAAACTCTCGTGGATCATAATAATCCTGGGATCCGTCGTCTCCCATATTGTCGACCTCCCTGACAACTTCTTCTCGAGTTCGAAAAACTTCCTCAATGTATATTTCGTGAAACTCGGATGGGGCTGGACTTTGTCCGTGGTCTCGGCTACCTGCTACTCCGCAGGCTATCTATACACCGGTTGCCGGAGTCGGGTGTTGGTTAGGCAACCGTTCCGCATGCTGGTGGGAACTGCCATCTGGTTCGGCTGCACTGAGTTTATCCTATCGGTAGAACGCGCGACTGGTCGCTGTTCCGACACGCGGTTCACTTCGTGGAAGACATGCGCCGCGAACGCAAGCAGTTGGTGGCGTTACGAGATATCCGGCCACGTATTCCTTCTCACCTACTCAGTGCTTGTAATAGCTGAAGAAATCCAACCTATTCAATATTGGCATCTGCTCTATAGAATTCTCCCTTACAAATCTAAACTTCGCGGTTTTACATCCAAAGAAATCCACAATATTCGACAGAAATTTCGCGTGATGAACGTTTTAGTGTTTATTTTAACTTGTTCTACCGTTTGTTTGTTGATTTTGTGGCTGGTCATGTTGACCAGTACCGCTCTTTTCTTCCACACTTTGGACCATAAGATTCTGGGTGGGTGTATGGCGAGTGCGTGTTGGTGGGTCACCTACAGGGTCTGGTACCGCAGTGCCTGGCCAGGACGGCCCTCAGACGGACTGGTTTACAATGCCGTAGTTAGAGAGTTTCATCTACTCACAGCGCAGAAGTATTACCGAGACCAGTTGGACACATCCGATTGTACCATGTAGGGCGGTAGATCAATAAAGCAATCACCCATCTCAATGACACCGTATTATTTGCAATAATTAGTTATTTATTTAATTTGCAATCATTATAATATTGTGTATTCGATATTAGCTTGTTGGTATTGTCTCATGAAGAATGTTTTCATTAAATTTTCATGATATCCACCACGATTAAATTATTACAATTTACTTAATTTTATGACATTTGTTAAATCGGAATCTGAAAACGGAAAACCCTTGACATTTCCGTTTAGTTGTACCTTTTCTCTCTACTGAATATAAGATCGGCGCAGTCGGAAATTTTCTTGACTTTAAAACTTTATTATTTATTCGAAAACCCCTGGAAAACAAACAAATTAATTAAAGTCAAACAAATTTGTTTTCTGTTTGAAAATTTCAAATAATTAATACCAAACAAATAACTGTTAATTCTGTAAGAGAGAAAAACGGCCTTCTTCTGATTCTTAGAAACATTGCCTATCCACAGGACAAATCTACTAAAGGATTGGTAGAGCCAGAGTCCAGTCCCGCCTGCAGCAAGGGCCATTAACTTTACTTTACCACTGAACTTTACTGTAGTTATAATTTCTTTGTTGCATTTTAGGCTGCCGTTGTTGTATCTTGCTTGGTGGACTTTAATAGGGCTAATCATCAGTTAAATAGACCCTCGCTAGAGGGCTAAATGTCTGAATTTAACGATCTCCCATTTAAGTGTTTTTCATCCGTTCAAGCTGAAACTTATTCGATGGGCCTTATGGGTATGCTGGTCCACAGCCTGCCACTATTGAAAACCTCACCCCTTCGATGTATCTAACTAGTGAACATGTTTGGCGTTTTCTTAATTTTTTTCTAAACTTTGTTTATGTTTCGATCACAAACATGTTAAACAACATTTTAGATGATGCAGTTCGAAATCTCGAGAGTCGTTTCCTGAAATTATTTTTGAAAAACTTATGTAATACATATTTGCATTCCTCTACAGGTCTGGATTCCTTAAAGAGGTTGATGTGATGACTTACCTCTCCCACTCCAATATCGTCCGTTTACTGGGTGTCTGCACTTCGGATGTAGGCCCACCCTGTATGATTCTAGAATATATGATAAACGGGGACCTCCACTGGTATATTGGAACAATAAAGAAAACAATTGGGTAAGTTGTTGATACTTTATTTTTTTAAATATCATTGGCAGAAGCAAAATCCCCGCTGATTTATTGCCTCTTTGAAAGCAAGTGACAAAGGGTAGGGAAATGGAGCAGGTTACAGTGACAGTGTCTCAAACCACAACAATGAACTTATTTCCCTTTTTATTGGTGTCCACATTCTCCTTTTGAACCTTTTTTTCTCTTATCCACTTTTCCGCCTTTTCTGACAGTAACTGTATTGAATATGATTACCTCCCAGATTGCCAACTCTCCTCCAAATGGCCATGGACATCGCCAACGGCATGGAGTACCTCGAGTCGTTGAACTTCGTCCATCGAGACCTCGCGACACGCAACTGTCTGGTCGGACGCACTCGGACTGTATGCATCGGGGACTTCGGCCTCAGTAGACAGCTGCACAGTAAGGACTACTACAGGATCGAGGGGAGGGCCATGTTACCCATCCGTTGGATGGCATGGGAGTGCTTGTTATTTGTAAGTGCCAATATAGTATTATAGGTATTTGTTAATATAATTTGTTTATATCGCGTAATAGGCTACAATCTTGTTCCTTCGGACTGTTTTCAAATTTTAACCTCGAAAAACAAACTTCCTGGATCTAAAATTAGTTATCCTCAAAATATTTTAATTAAGGAAAGAAGATACTTACTACCAAGGAATTCTATAACATAGTATTTATTCTAAATAAATACATAAAACAAATTATAAGATGTTCTAGATGCCCTTGGTACAAACTAATTAAGAGTTCACTGATAATTTTACCAAAGAAACAAATTGTTGTTATTTATTTGTGTACATGAATCTCTGGTTATTGTTTACAATGTTGGTACAATGTTTTCGCCGTGAGGACCAGCGTGTGCACAATCTTGTGCTTTGGCAGCCCCATGGAGAAAATAAGCATGGTGGACAGCCCATGACTTTCTTGAGACGCATCTTAAAGGACACTGGCCTTGAAGATGCGGATAATCTAGCGAATATCATGGGGGTATAGGAAGTTGTGGCGGCGCAATTTTGTCGATAAGCCGGCATAGCATTCTTAATGCACGCTGCATTGGGGCATGCCATTTGTGGATTACATGGAGGTAGGAAAAATATTTTTGTTATTAAGCCAGCATAGCTCGATGCAGCAGGCCGATTGTAGTAGCAGTAGAGTGTTGGGACTTAATAACATCACGGCGCTATTTAATTTGTGATTTTAGGGGAGATTTTCAACGAAATCGGACGTTTGGGCGTACGGAGTCACTCTTTGGGAGATATTAACTTATTGTACCTACCAACCATACTGCGATATGACAGACGACCAGGTAAAACTAACAGACATCGATTATATTTAGTCTTATTGAAAAAACTATTAACTGCGACTGATTTATATGGAAATAGTTTCCCCGTTTGTAAACAAATTTCAACAAACTTTTTTTTTTATTTGTAAACAAATATATGACCCGCCTTAAGCTGTTTCAAATAGCACTATGTTTGGTTGTGTGGTTAACCTAATACCAACATACAAGTTTCAACTTACATTATCGAATTTCTTTCAGTATTTATTTATATTTATTTTTACTTAGGTTATCAACAACATTGGCGAGGTCTACCACGGTGAAGGCCGTCATGTGTATCTATGGCAACCGCCCGACTGCCCCAACGACGTCTACCAGTTGATGATGTCGTGTTGGAACCGAGACCCCGATGATAGACCGCCGTTCACATCGATAAACGATCAGATCAGACGTCGGATGCGACACTCCGTCTAATTATTTCTCCGACACTCCATACGCATTAACTATGTGTCCGACAGTACGGGTAACAGTATCCGACACCTTCTTACTCTGTGTCCGACACTCGGTGTAACGTATTATCCGACACTCATGCCTCTCAGTGTCTGACGCGCCATCATAGTGGTGCAGACTTTTTCGACTGATATGTCAGACCATGAACTCGTTCCGAAAATGAATGTGTCGGGCAAAGAATTTGCCATCAGTTAGGAATACAACAGCAAGCAGTTGGTCATTTATTCTGATATTCACATAACAACATTGAATTCTGAACCCGCAACCGATGGAAATTCTCCGTATTCTTTTCATTAATTAGCTTTTTATTAGGTTTATCGAATACCATTATTACCTCCTAAACTCCCCGCCTACGTTATCTACCATACGTACGTAATGTACAACTAACAGACAGCTGTTACTGCTGTCGAGCTGTTTGTGTTTGTGGTAATGGGTGTCAAGCCGCCATAGACCTTTAAGGTCGGGGTAACAATTAGACTGAAAAAATATTGGCGAGAATTTTATGATTATGAAAATTATTATCGGGTGACATTTCTTGCGATAAATCACTTCTTGAATGTTAATATGAATTATTATTTCTCGCAACATACTAGAACTCAACTCTAGTTAGCATTGCTAATTTTGATTTGCAATTATCATTATTCAGGTGTCAATATGTGCATTCTTATTTAGCGTTAACTTAGTTGCATTTTGTTGAAGTTGCGTTTATCACTTATTGTCTAAATCAATTTTTTCCTTTTCTTTGATCAACTTTATTAACTCCTTTTAGATGTTTTCCTAATTAGTTAGGAAGCAATTAATCTTGACATTATTGTTTAGACATTAATATATCTCTCTTAATTAATAGCCTTTCATTAGTAAATATACTTACTTACCAGTTGTAGGCCTATAATAAATAATAATTATTATTCTTCTTAGCTACGGAATCTTACCTGTTTTTTGGCTCCATTTGTTCTAGAACTTGTGCTAAATGTCTGTTAAGTAATATTTAGTATTTTCTCTGCCAGCTTCGGCCGTCTGCCTTCCTTGCGTTTAGTGCTGTTACTTGTTTATGTTTAGGCCTATATTGATACCTGTTCAATGTTCAGTTTGTCGCGTCCATTTTTTCGCAGATCGGTAACATAATCTATATGAGTCAGGTAAATGTTTCTATTATATCATTAGAAACGATAATTTCAATATAACTTACAGTAACTTGTCTGGAAGTTGTTATTTCTTTAAACAATTAATTTATCTTTTGATTTTAATCAATTTTATTTTATAAAGTTGATTTCAGATCGATTTCCTTGTTTAAGTTTTTAAGTTTTTTTGATTGTTGTTATATTGTTTTGTTGGTTATTGTTGTATTTTATCCATTTTTGTGTTCCTAAATTAATTAGCACTAATTGCAAACTGGGAGTGTTATTAGATGTACAATTATTTAAAACTTAAGTTTGTATTTTATTATAATTATTTGATATATTTTTTTAATACCAGGTTTTACATTTAGTGAAACAGTTGTTGGCATATGTTTTCGGATGAGTAATGCTGCTGTTGGTGTAATTTGCTGCAAACTCACAGATGTACCAGTTGGTTTTCGTGTTGGCGCAGTGGTGAGGTTTTTATATTATTTTTGATGTTAACAGTTTGTTTGATGTCAGTGTATGTCGATGCAGTTTATATCACCATCGTCTACTATAAAGTGTTGCCATGGTGCAGTGATTGTTTCACTAGTAATGGATTCCCGCATTATGGAGTTGGGCTTATAATATTTTACGTTGCATGGCTCATTTAAGGATTTTCCGCTGCGATTTATTTTGTAGTCCATAAAATATATATTTTTAGAGCTTCAATTTGTATTGTTAACTGCCATTAGTTTTATAGTTTTAGGTCAGTATCTCCCACTATATCAGCTGTTGGGGGGGGGGGGGGGGGGGGGGGTCTATACCAATGTATCTCAGTCAACTCTCCGAAGCCCTCTCACACTCACCCCGAGAGTTATCTTTCTTTTTAGTTTTGTTACTTAAAAAAAAATAATGTATGAAAAAAAGTATAAAAATATAGTCACATACAAATTAGGTTTATGTTTACAATGGTTTCATATTATTTACATAAAAAGTACAATTTTGTTTAAATTATTTTTATTGAGTCCGATAGCACGGAATTGTTTTCGGTTTTAATATCATTCGGGGCTCCAATAAACTTGAAATCTGAAAAACGCCGTTAGATTTAAAATTCATTTATTAATTTCGCGCTAATTAAATGGCGATGAATTAAAATGTCCTCTCCGTGTAATCATTCAATATTATGATCATACCTTCGAGACCCATCATTTCTATAACGGAATCTCAAGATTCGATTATTTTTGGGCAGCAGTAGAACCAGTACTCCTATATGGGAGTCCATGATGGGCCTTTACTGCTGCGGACAGTAAATCTTTTGATGGTACATACACAAGAATGCTACGCCGGGTTCATTGTGTCAAGTACAATGAACACATCTCCAACCAGACACTATATAGCATTGGGGGTCTATCATTATTACCCCCAAGTTTGAACACTTGAACAAAGTCGCCTCCGCTTTGCAGTACATCTCGTTTGCCGTGAGGGCCATCCAGTGCACGATCTTGTGCTTTGGCAACCTCATGGAGAGAATAACCATGGTGGGCAGCCGATGACTTTCTTGGGAAGCTGATGTCGCAAAAGTGGCGGCGTGATTTTGCCGCTAAGTCGGCACAGCATTAAATTAGCTGTAATACAGCATTACGATTATAATTAGCCCATTTCTATACAAGTATGATTCCAGTTTTAACATAACCTATGTACCCTAAAATATTTATTTTCTAATTAGAGTATTTAATATATTTATATAATTTATTAGCCGCTGCACGTTTCTAAATAGCTGAATACAATATGCCATATAAATTGTAGCTTAATTAATATTCATTCGCTTTGAAATATACCTATTTTGTTCTGTTGTGCTCATTAACTTATAATATATCATATTAAATATTATTACAACAGGTGACAAGTATAATAATATAACAGTAGTATTAGCTGAAATGTAATCCCCTAATAATTTTATGTATTCCTAAATAATCTATTTATTATTTGTACTGTTTATTTTGACTAACTTAATTTGTAGAAAGGGTTTTTGGTTTGATGTTTGATAAGTTATACTTATCTGTCGCACGTCGCGGACTAACTATTTTAACATATTCCTACTGCTGACTCGATCTGACACAATCGTTTTGTTTACTATTGTTTGTTATCCGCATTTCGTTGAGTTTTCTTCACGTTAAACTTTGAAGTAGATTTTGACTAATATTATCATTAAGTAGTGAACTAAAAAAGATTTTAAGGCAGATTAATAGTTAGTAATACAGAGCATTTCGTGTCTACCGTGCCTTTAGAAATACATGTTTATCTCGTAATTAAAAAAAAACATCAAAGTCAAAGTCAAAATAAAATAAATATAGCTAGCTAGCAATAATAAATAATAATACATTATACAGGCCTAATATAATACATAATGGCGTTCTAGAATAAATTAAATTTCATGTGATGTGTTTTACATTTTGTATTTTGACTTTGACTCGGAAGTGTGATTGCGGCCTAAGGCCTACTTGCTACTTCTCCAGCGTGTTATTTCCTTACGATAAATTGAACAATGACTTGAAATGGACGTGTTTCGCTACTTCCAGGCCAGCACCACTGTTTCGTACTATAACCTCCCCACTATAATTGCTATTGTTAATGACACTGTTATCCCAGCATTATTTCCTGTTAATTAAGGAGTATCACTGTTATTTTATGTGATTTATTTATATTACATACCTAAATGTCCTGCATAACGATAAACAGCGCGTAGGCTTCCAAGTATAATATTTGTATATCTCATTTTGACCATAAAAAAATTTCCGAAATAATTCACAAAATATTGGAGATATTTTCTATTTAATACAAGTCTATTTAAACTTGTAATATTATAAGTTATTATATTATTTAATATAATAATAATAAGTAAATTAATATTACATGTAATATCAGTTTATTAATCATGTTTTTGCTACTTACCAATACGAATGAGTGTTATTTGCCATATATTTGACATTTTGATATTTGACAAAAAATTTGTGAATTGACTTGATTTGAAGAATACAGTAAAACACTTTCACAACTTTCTTACTAATAATATTTATTTGGCTAGTTTCATATTGTATGTAGATGGTCTTTTCGGTATTATTTATTATATTCAATGTTTCATATTCTCAATAATATGTACAATTGCATTTAAACTTATGTTTTTCGTAATCGAACAATCCTAGACAGAGATCACTGGGAGAGTCACTATGTGGTAAAGTATATCGTTGAAAAAAGGCTTAAAATAGTGGAGCATGGAGCTACAAAATAACTATAGAGGGTGTGTTATTAACCTCCCTGCAGAGAAAAAAAACATGCAACTTAGAACTCACATATCTCAGTTGTTTCTCAACGAAATTTAGATGTTTTTACTGATTTGGAATCATTAATTTCATTAATTAGTGTCACCTTATAACGATGATATTATAATGATAAAATCTTATTCTGGCCAGATTTTGTAATCGTATTGTTCTGGAATTTGAATAGACGTATATAATGAATAAGTATATACATTGAAATATATTGTAAGATGGGGCTCAAATCCTTGAGATGCGGCCTCAATACAGTTCTCTAATACGATATGGTCCGCTGTCATATGCTCTACGAAATAAATGGTAATATTATCGAATGAAGTTTATAAATGTTAAACAAAGAATATAATAGTTTTTGATAGATTTTATTCACATGTAAGAATATATAATGTACCAAAAGAAAAAGAAACCAGTTCATAAAACCTTTACCCAGCCTCTGATCAAATATAATATTCCACCAAAATCGATAGTCATTTCTTCGTTTTGTTATTTATATTTTCTCTAAACAAAAATAGGAATTTTGATCTTTATCTCTACAATGTCCACAAAATACATTAAATCGATCCAGTGCATTGCCTGAACACCAGCGTTCCAGCACTCCTTCAGGTTAAATACGTAGCGACCATTAACGTTCGAAGCCGCGCATCTCTCCCCACCGAACCACCAACCTGACTGAAACTTGTCTGCACAGTGGGCCACTTGGTCATCAAAATCTCTGTCAGGGGTTGAAAACTGTGCACCATTACTACCATCCATCCCATTCGCATAGGTCTGTCGCTCGTAAGTGTCGGAAAAATTCTTGTGATCGAAATCCAATCGGTATTTATCGGATTCACCTGCGACGTTGAAGTTTTGGTACCGGTAGAGAAGGCTGGACTTGGGCGCCCTGCTCCTATATATATCTATCTTAGCTTCCGTTGCTCCGATAGAAGTGAGTTTATGTATGTTCTCGAGACCCAACCAGAAGCTGCCGTCCCGATTGCCGAAACCCGCCCTATAGTCGGCCCAGTTTCGGATGAAAGCCGTGGAATTGTTGATTCTCCTTTGGATTACGATCCAATGCCGACCGTGATACGGTTCCTCCGAAACGCAATGGAATAGATGTTTACCGATATCGTCAAGTTGATCGAAGTAGATTCCGCACTCCCGAGATACACCTTGGATAAGATGCCTTGAATCCTTCACATTATTAAGGAGCTCGTTTATAGATACTGTAATGTTGTTTAATTTCTGACCCTTTACATCGATTAAGCGGTTTACTTCTGCAATCAAATCGTCTATTATGCTCATAAAGTATATTGAAAATCTAATGCCATTCGAATCGACAATATTCTGAACGATGTCGTGGGCACTGAGTGCGGCATCATTTTTTACAGCCATTAGTAGCAATATGTATAAAATTATTGTCATTTTCGAAGTGTAGCCAATCAAGTTGCATTTCATTTTAATTTTTAATAACAATAAATTATTATCTTTACTTTTATTTGCTGTTTTCAAAAATTTGAACTGTATTTACTTGGTATTTATTATTTATACTTGGTATATATATTTATGTACCGGTTTATACTGAATGAAGTATACAGTATTTGTGTACATAGTATACAAAGCCATTAAATTAGGTTGCTAATGAAGCACACCTGCCAATTACGCGATTCCTCAAAAGGATTGTTTTATTCAAAGACGAAGAATCACAATAAATCAATTAAACATGTCTGTGAGAATACAAATCTTGTGATATAATCTCAATTGCTATTGTAAACAGAGGGGAGTATGAAGGAAGGATTAGAGACAACAAGCGCGAAATCGCTCAAAAGGTCCGCGTCTACTAACGCTTGAACCTACCTGTTACAGTACCGAAAATACACAGCGGAAACTGGGATTGAACTCTGTACCTAGAGATTCCAAGTCCAACGATCTACCAACTTCGCCACTGCGCCGTATGAAGCCTTATAAAGCTAAAACCTATCTGGAAATTAACAACAAACTCCACCACCACCAACGACATACCAACAAGCAACAACGGAGTCTATCCTAGAGGTCTCGCTACGCGGACCTAAAATTACGAAATGGGGAACGTTTTAGAAATGTTTTCATTTCAGCCCACTAGCGGTAGACTGGAGAACTGCCGACGGATTAGTCTACCACTAGGCCTATGGATGGTCTAGCACGAATATCTGTCAAGTTTCGTTATTTGAACAGAAAACAAATCAGGTAATTTGAGAATAACCCACACATTTCGACCTCTAGTGGCAGACTTGAGAACTGTGGTCAGACCATCTTCATTACAAAGACGCAGCCTGTGGTCTAGTATATATACTGTAGGTTATGTCAAGTTTCTGCTTAAATGGATTATAAACAACGAGATTGAGGAAGGTTATCTCTTTCAGAAATTTCGCCCTCTAGCGACGGACTGGAGAATTACAGACGAATAAGCCTCTGTTTTAAGACACAGTTAATTGAGTTAAAGGTCTTGTACATATGCGCCGCTTCTACCAATTCACATCACCATATGGGAGAGAGCCAAGTGGTGGTATAACCAGTCACAATGGCTATTCATTTAGTATTAGGCGTAATTCCAATCAATGTTTTTTTTCTCAATATTAAATATTATATTTGCTTTTTTCTCAATGTTTTTTTCAATATCACCTGTAAGCCCTTATGTTATTACTTAGGTTAAGCTGGGCAGACTATGCAAGCTTACAACAAAATTGAGATTAAAAAGTCATATCCACAAATGATTTATTAATATAGGCCCACTGTATATCAGCCAATATATGAATATATTAAATTAAATTAAAGGAAGAACAGGAGTCTTACACCCCCAATAAAAATATAGAATCGGGACATTTAGCCCAAAATATTTCTCGACCCCTAGGGTCATCGAAGAACAACAAACACACAAACACAAAACAAATATAAATACATGCTAAACATACAGGTATGTGTCGCACCCTAAGCCTACCCGCCATGCACTAAATGATACCGTTAATAACTGCACAATAGCTAAGCCTATATTCTATAAGAAAATATATGACAATTTTGTCGCCGTGAAAGGGGTATGACTGAGGCAAAAATAATTAATTTGTGAAAAATATGGTTGCGTTTCAGTGTCTTGGACCAGTACGCGCTAATCCTCGACACCTCGTCAGCTGGACAGGGAATTAGCCAAGCCTATCTATATTGCACCAATGACCTAAATTAATCGCACCATTAGCGCGTACTGGTCCAAGACACTGAAACGCAACCATATTTTTCACAAATTAATTATATTTGCCTCAGTCATACCCCTTTCACGGCGACAAAATTGTCATATATTTCTATAGAATATAGGCTTAGCTATTGTGCAGTTATTAACGGTATCATTTAGTGCATGGCGGGTAGGCTTAGGGTTGCGACACATACCTGTATGTTTAGCATGTATTTATATTTGTTTTGTGTTTGTGTGTTTGTTGTTCTTCGATGACCCTAGGGGTCGAGAAATATTTTGGGCTAAATGTCCCGATTTTATATTTTTATTGGGGGTGTACGACTCCTGTTCTTCCTTTAATTTAATTTAATATATACATACCAACCCCCTGTTAGTCAGTATGTCGTTAACATCAATTATCAATATATGAATATGCTGTGAAAGTGCTTGGCAGATTGAATTTGCCGTCAAATTTTACGGCAGATTGAATTTGCCGTCAGTTTTCATAGCAAACGTTTATGGCAGATAGAATTTGCGGTCATATTAAAAAAAAAGTTCACGGCTGATACTTCGCATATATGTTTACAGAGTTTTGTTGTGAAACCCATCCTCGTTCCAAAAAGTGGGATAATTCCAGCGGCACATTAATAATGCCGCTACGGTGCGGCATCTGATTTATACAGATCGGAAACATTTAAACATCCAATAATATAAACCGCGCTGCATAAATCCTGCTTCTCTGGTCTAAATGTCATAGATTAGATAACCAGACAGATATAACACATTCAATAAACTACAGTAAAGACTAAAGATGTCTAAAAACTTCACCTTCAATCCCTTCACCTAATTAATATATTATTTTACTAAATGAACAATAAATAGTAGAAGTAGGCCCTAATGAATCTTAAAATTATACTAAAACCCCACCACCTTCCTCTAGAAAGCGATAGAAGTAGGCCCTAATGAATCTTAAAATTATACTAAAACCCCACCACCTTCCTCTATAAAGCGATAGAAGTAGGCCCTAATGAATCTTAAAATTATACTAAAACCCCACCACCTTCCTCTAGAAACGATAGAAGTAGGCCCTAATGAATCTTAAAATTATACTAAAACCCCACCACCTTCCTCTAGAAAGCGATAGAAGTAGGCCCTAATGAATCTTAAAATTATACTAAAACCCCACCACCTTCCTCTAGAAAGCGATAGAAGTAGGCCCTAATGAATCTTAAAATTATACTAAAACCCCACCACCTTCCTCTAGAAAGCGATAGAAGTAGGCCCTAATGAATCTTAAAATTATACAAAAACCCCACCACCTTCCTCTAGAAAGCGATAGAAGTAGGCCCTAATGAATCTTAAAATTATACTAAAACCCCACCACCTTCCTCTAGAAAGCGATAGAAGTAGGCCCTAATGAATCTTAAAATTATACAAAAACCCCACCACCTTCCTCTAGAAAGCGATAGAAGTAGGCCCTAATGAATCTTAAAATTATACTAAAACCCCACCACCTTCCTCTAGAAAGCGATAGAAGTAGGCCCTAATGAATCTTAAAATTATACTAAAACCCCACCACCTTCCTCTAGAAAGCGATAGAAGTAGGCCCTAATGAATCTTAAAATTATACTATAACCCCACCACCTTCCTCTAGAAAGCGATAGAAGTAGGCCCTAATGAATCTTAAAATTATACTAAAACCCCACCACCTTCCTCTAGAAAGCGATAGAAGTAGGCCCTAATGAATCTTAAAATTATACTAAAACCCCACCACCTTCCTCTAGAAAGCGATAGAAGTAGGCCCTAATGAATCTTAACATTATACTAAAACCCCACCACCTTCCTCTAGAAAGCGATAGAAGTAGGCCCTAATGAATCTTAAAATTATACTAAAACCCCACCACCTTCCTCTAGAAAGCGATAGAAGTAGGCCCTAATGAATCTTAAAATTATACTAAAACCCCACCACCTTCCTCTAAAAGCGATAGAAGTAGGCCCTAATGAATCTTGAAATTATACTAAAACCCCACCACCTTCCTCTAGAAAGCGATAGAAGTAGGCCCTAATGAATCTTAAAATTATACTAAAACCCCACCACCTTCCTCTAGAAAGCGATAGAAGTAGGCCCTAATAAATATTAAAATTATACTAAAACCCCACCACCTTCCTCTAGAAAGCGATAGAAGTAGGCCCTAATGAATCTTAAAATTATACTAAAACCCCACCACCTTCCTCTAGAAAGCGATAGAAATAGGCCCTAATGAATCTTAAAATTATACTAAAACCCCACCACCTTCCTCTAGAAAGCGATAGAAGTAGGCCCTAATGAATCTTATAATTATACAAAAACCCCACCACCTTCCTCTAGAAAGCGATAGAAGTAGGCCCTAATGAATCTTATAATTATACAAAAACCCCACCACCTTCCTCTAGAAAGCGATAGAAGTAGGCCCTAATGAATCTTATAATTATACAAAAACCCCACCACCTTCCTCTAGAAAGCGATAGAAGTAGGCCCTAATGAATCTTATAATTATACAAAAACCCCACCACCTTCCTCTAGAAAGCGATAGAAGTAGGCCCTAATGAATCTTAAAATTGTACTAAAACCCCACCACCTTCCTCTAGAAAGCGATAGAAGTAGGCCCTAATGAATCTTAACATTATACTAAAACCCCACCACCTTCCTCTAGAAAGCGATAGAACTAGGCCCTAATGAATCTTAACATTATACTAAAACCCCACCACCTTCCTCTAGAAAGCGATAGAAGTAGGCCCTAATGAATCTTAAAATTATACTAAAACCCCACCACCTTCCTCTAGAAAGCGATAGAAGTAGGCCCTAATGAATCTTAAAATTATACTAAAACCCCACCACCTTCCTCTAGAAAGCGATAGAAGTAGGCCCTAATGAATCTTATAATTATACAAAAACCCCACCACCTTCCTCTAGAAAGCGATAGAAGTAGGCCCTAATGAATCTTAAAATTATACTAAAACCCCACCACCTTCCTCTAGAAAGCGATAGAAGTAGGCCCTAATGAATCTTAAAATTATACTAAAACCCCACCACCTTCCTCTAGAAAGCGATAGAAGTAGGCCCTAATGAATCTTAAAATTATACTAAAACCCCACCACCTTCCTCTAGAAAGCGATAGAAGTAGGCCCTAATGAATCTTAACATTATACTAAAACCCCACCACCTTCCTCTAGAAAGCGATAGAAGTAGGCCCTAATGAATCTTAAAATTATACTAAAACCCCACCACCTTCCTCTAGAAAGCGATAGAAGTAGGCCCTAATGAATCTTAACATTATACTAAAACCCCACCACCTTCCTCTAGAAAGCGATAGAAGTAGGCCCTAATGAATCTTAAAATTATACTAAAACCCCACCACCTTCCTCTAGAAAGCGATAGAAGTAGGCCCTAATGAATCTTAACATTATACTAAAACCCCACCACCTTCCTCTAGAAAGCGATAGAAGTAGGCCCTAATGAATCTTAAAATTATACTAAAACCCCACCACCTTCCTCTAGAAAGCGATAGAAGTAGGCCCTAATGAATCTTAAAATTATACTAAAACCCCACCAGCTTCCTCTAGAAAGCGATAGAAGTAGGCCCTAATGAATCTTAAAATTATACTAAAACCCCACCACCTTCCTCAAGAAAGCGATAGAAGTAGGCCCTAATGAATCTTAAAATTATACTAAAACCCCACCACCTTCCTCTAGAAAGCGATAGAAGTAGGCCCTAATGAATCTTAAAATTATACTAAAACCCCACCACCTTCCTCTAGAAAGCGATAGAAGTAGGCCCTAATGAATCTTAAAATTATACTAAAACCCCACCACCTTCCTCTAGAAAGCGATAGAAGTAGGCCCTAATGAATCTTGAAATTATACTAAAACCCCACCACCTTCCTCTAGAAAGCGATAGAAGTAGGCCCTAATGAATCTTAAAATTATACTAAAACCCCACCACCTTCCTCTAGAAAGCGATAGAAGTAGGCCCTAATGAATCTTAAAATTATACTAAAACCCCACCACCTTCCTCTAGAAAGCGATAGAAGTAGGCCCTAATAAATCTTAAAATTATACTAAAACCCCACCACCTTCCTCTAGAAAGCGATAGAAGTAGGCCCTAATGTATCTTAAAGTTATACTAAAACCCCACCACCTTCCTCTAGAAAGCGATAGAAGTAGGCCCTAATGAATCTTAAAATTATACTAAAACCCCACCACCTTCCTCTAGAAAGCGATAGAAGTAGGCCCTAATGAATCTTAAAATTATACTAAACCCCCACCACCTTCCTCTAGAAAGCGATAGAAGTAGGCCCTAATAAATCTTAAAATTATACTAAAACCCCACCACCTTCCTCTAGAAAGCGATAGAAGTAGGCCCTAATGAATCTTAAAATTATACTAAAACCCCACCACCTTCCTCTAGAAAGCGATAGAAGTAGGCCCTAATGAATTTTAAAATTATACTAAAACCCCACCACCTTCCTCTAGAAAGCGATAGAAGTAGGCCCTAATGAATCTTATAATTATACAAAAACCCCACCACCTTCCTCTAGAAAGCGATAGAAGTAGGCCCTAATGAATCTTATAATTATACAAAAACCCCACCACCTTCCTCTAGAAAGCGATAGAAGTAGGCCCTAATGAATCTTAAAATTATACTAAAACCCCACCACCTTCCTCTAGAAAGCGATAGAAGTAGGCCCTAATGAATCTTATAATTATACAAAAACCCCACCACCTTCCTCTAGAAAGCGATAGAAGTAGGCCCTAATGAATCTTATAATTATACAAAAACCCCACCACCTTCCTCTAGAAAGCGATAGAAGTAGGCCCTAATGAATCTTATAATTATACAAAAACCCCACCACCTTCCTCTAGAAAGCGATAGAAGTAGGCCCTAATGAATCTTAACATTATACTAAAACCCCACCACCTTCCTCTAGAAAGCGATAGAACTAGGCCCTAATGAATCTTAACATTATACTAAAACCCCACCACCTTCCTCTAGAAAGCGATAGAAGTAGGCCCTAATGAATCTTAAAATTATACTAAAACCCCACCACCTTCCTCTAGAAAGCGATAGAAGTAGGCCCTAATGAATCTTAACATTATACTAAAACCCCACCACCTTCCTCTAGAAAGCGATAGAAGTAGGCCCTAATGAATCTTAAAATTATACTAAAACCCCACCACCTTCCTCTAGAAAGCGATAGAAGTAGGCCCTAATGAATCTTAAAATTATACTAAAACCCCACCACCTTCCTCTAGAAAGCGATAGAAGTAGGCCCTAATGAATCTTATAATTATACAAAAACCCCACCACCTTCCTCTAGAAAGCGATAGAAGTAGGCCCTAATGAATCTTAAAATTATACTAAAACCCCACCACCTTCCTCTAGAAAGCGATAGAAGTAGGCCCTAATGAATCTTAACATTATACTAAAACCCCACCACCTTCCTCTAGAAAGCGATAGAAGTAGGCCCTAATGAATCTTAACATTATACTAAAACCCCGCCACCTTCCTCTAGAAAGCGATAGAAGTAGGCCCTAATGAATCTTATAATTATACAAAAACCCCACCACCTTCCTCTAGAAAGCGAATGAGGTTTTCTTTATCTATTTGTATTTTCATCTCAACTTTGTAGACAAGATTGTCGCGATCGTACCAAAACATTCCCCAATCAATTTCCGTTTCAAATGAATATTCGCCATTGGGATTTGAAGACGTACACTGTTCATATCGTACAATGTCAGAATATTCATACCACCAACCACCTCCGAACAACGCTGGACAATTTTTTGAATGTTCGTATGAGGGCTGGTATATATCTGGGGTAGAAAACGTAGAACCATAAAGACCTTGAAATCCGTTTCCTTCACTTTTATTGAAGAATGCAAATGAAGGGTCAACAATGAAATCTCCATTCTCCAAATATCCTCCATTTAAATATGTCATCCGATATTCATTGTCTTGTTCAATAGTAAAATTGTGATATATATAGGATGTGAAAGTAGCGGCACCGTAGATCTCCTTAAAGATTTTAACCATGAGTGTAGCAGAGCCATTTTCAGTTAATTTAGCTATGTTGTCGAGTCCAATCCAAAAGTTACCCTGTTTCATACCGAAACCCCGTTGGTAGTCAGTCCAGTTGCGCTTGAAGTTTTCGCGATCGTCGACTCTTCTTTGTATTATAACCCAGGGGCCATGGGGTTCGTGGATGTCGCAATGGAATAAAGAGCGTCCCATGGGATCTAGATGTTGGTACAGCATGTAGCATGTATCCGACAAGCCGACACCGTATTCTCCTATATGTTTCATAATAGATTCGATTTCCTTTGCTTTGTGAGACAGATCCGCATAGTTACTCGAACTTTCCATGTTATTTACTGTGTTATCTATATCCCCAATGTCACGTCTAATGTTGTTCATAACCAAATCGATCTGTACAAATTTAAGGCGGTTCTGAAATAATGTATTATCAAATTCCTCGTAGGAATACGTCAACAATTGCCTCATAAGCATTGCAATAGTTTCTGTTGCGCTCAGTGCCGGAAGGGATACTCCCGCTTCGACAAACGAGCCTGATGTCGCAAACAGAGCAGTAATAACGGCCAATATCTCCATCTATGTTATTTTATTACAATACCACTAAAATATTCAATAATATCTAATATTACCGAGGCTGTTGGATGGTCAACACTTACATCAAATAAAACTGTGATTTAAATTATTTTTTTTTCGTTACGGCACGAATTCTTTAAATGGACTAGCCACGGCCTATCTCTGCCTTTGCTTCCTTAAATAGTAGAAGATTAAAAGCCATAACAATAATAACAAAGTAATAAAAATGTAATGCAATAATTTATGTCTAGTATTATATTATTTATTATTAATATATAAATATTATTCAGGAACTAATATTATAAATTAAACTAAACAAAATAGCACTACAAAGTATCGTAGCAAGCAAACAGTCGGCCGAAGCCGGAGGCGACCCGAAGGCTCCTCTTTCGATAGCTGCTACCGAGGGTAGGGGTGGGCGCTACTCCTATCCCAAGATTTTCTCCCAGTTATTTAACTGGTACTCATTTTATCGACCCCAGTGGATGAAAGGCTGAGTGGACCCTGGCGGGGCTGAACCTACAACCAATAGATTGCAGGCCCGTCGCTCAACCAACTGAGCTACCCCGCTAATGCAAAGTATCGTAGATGTAATTAAAAATACAAAAAATATGAAACGAAAAAATATATTATAAAAAAAGTCAGTTTAAGGCGCATGGCTGGAGGTATGGAGGATGTGTAGAGGACCTAAAGGAAGGATATGGTTACTATAAGAACGCTGCACTCTTAGTGACGAATCCACTTTGTTTTTCTTTTAATTGGGGGCTACCGCCCCCAAACCCCCGCTTCTTTGGTTGGGGGCTGCCGCCCCCAAACCCCGGCATTTCCCTGTGCGGCCGTGGTGAAAGACTTTAAGACCATTTTGAAATAATTGATTAATGTTTGTATCATCAGATAATAAATTGACTAAGCCTAAAGTAGGCGCTGTATTGAATGTTAACCAAATTTATATATAAATTACTACAATATTCTATAATTCAACAAAATCCTTTTAAAAATATTAATTAATTTATCAATATGTAATGCTGAACGCAGAATACAGGTCGACGCATGTCGATTTTACCCTGAAGAGGTATAAATTTGATTGCAACAATAATATTCATCCCCATCTGCTACAATTTGAAGAAGACTATTGCACAATAGTGGTCCGTTTACCTTACAAAATTAAAAATAAGAATGTGCGACGTTAAGAACAGTCGGGGGGAAAGTGTCCGGGGGGGAAGTGTCCGGGCGGGAAGTGTCCTACTTGAACGGGGGGGAACTGTCCGGGGGGGAAGTGTTCGGGGGGGGGGGAGTGTCCGCACACCCACTGCAACCTTTCGTAGGCTACCGGATGGAATAAGTTGACTCATCAACAAGGCGTACTACTGTATATACCATGTATAGGATAAATATACATGGATATATAAATACATGGACTATATACCATGTATATAGTAGCGTATATAGAGCGTCAGACTTCCAAACTGGAGGTCACTAGTTCGATCCCACCTAGACATCATTGCCGACTCTTAAAAGCTGTGCCCAACAAAAGTTATAATAATATGAAACCACACATTCACGCATAACACCAATAATAAATTATAAAGATGTATAGAGTTCGCCTTGTCTGCCGATGCACTCAGAAGACTGTGAGTATGAGGGTAACAACAACAACGGTCGTATTCGAAGTTGAATGTGCAGCCGCGTCACCATACTACTACTAGGATCGGCATGCTGCATTGCAGCTGCATTTTTAAGAATGCTGTGCCGGCTTATCGACAAAATTGCACCGCCACAACTCCCTATCACCCATGACATTTGCTAGATCATCCGCATCTTCAAGGCCAGTGTCCTTTAAGTTGCGTCTCAAGAAAGTCATGGGCTGTCCACCATGCTTAGTCACTCCATGAGGCTGCCAAAGTACAAGATTATGCACTGGCTGGTCCTCACGGCGAAAGCAATGTCCTGCAAAGCGGAGGCGATTTTGTTCTAGTGTCAAGCTTGGGGGAACCAATGAGACACCTCCAATGTTATATAGTGTCTGGTTGGAGATGTGTGCATTGTACTTGACACAATGAACCCGGCGTAGCATTCTTGTGAATGTGCCATCCAGAGATTTGGTGTCCTCAGCAGTTAGAGCCCAGCATGGACTCCCATAGAGGAGTACTGGAACTACTGCTGCTCTAAATAATCGGACCTTAAGTTTCCGATTAATTTTAATTGACTTCCAAATCCTGGAAAGCCTATTCAAGGCTGCCCATGCCTTTCCCTTACGTATTCGAAGGTCCTCACCTGACTTCCGGATCCATGATCCCAGGTAACAGAAGTCATCCACATGGTCAAGCATACCATCTTTTGAGATTATGCTCATCCGATCAGAGACTTGCTGAGGACTTTCAAAGTTAACTGTCAAAATTTTGGTCTTTCTGGAGTTAATAAAAAGACCAACACTAGAAACAGCATGTTCTAATGAGCTGAGGAGCCGTTGGACTCCCTCTAGTGATTCTGAGAGTACTCCTAAGTCATCAGCAAAGTCTAGATCAGTTAGGTACTTGGCAGGATTTCCTCGACTTCTGGAGCCAGTGGGTGGAGTTATCATCATCCCATCATCATTATGATGATCTAAGGACATGCGTAGAACATAGTCAACAACAATTATGAACAAGAATGGTGCAAGTGTGTCTCCCTGGAGGACGCCCCATAACACTTCATATGGTTCTGTGTCACCGTCAACAGTAGACACAAATGTTGTCGAACCATCGTAAACTGATCTGATTGCTGCAATAATTTCATCAGGAATCCCATATAATGAAAGTATGCTGAACATACGTGAGCAAGAGACTGAATCAAAGGCCTTGAAGAAGTCAACAAAGATAACAGCCAGATGCTTGTCTTTCTTTTTTGATAACTCTTCAATTATCCTTCTAAGTGCCAAAATGGGCTCCATGGTCCCACGACCTTTACGGAACCCATTCTGATTTCCACGGAGCAGTCTCTCAATGGGATCCTTGATGCGATTTAATAGAATTACATTGTATAGCTTTGCAGCAATCGAGATCAATGAGATTCCCCGAAAAGAACAATAGAGTGTTAGGTTGCCCTTCTTGGGAACTGGCACCAACTTATTTGTTTTCATTTCTTGTGGGACTCTTGTTGTTCGGTACATGTCTACTATGATGGGATAGATGAGCTTTAAGCACTCAGGTATTTTAAAGACCTCAGGGCGTCACCATGACACGAGGTTGACGCATTTCCCATCGACTCAGTCAACCCCAGCGGCTCCAGTGAGACCCCTAATGTTACCTTCCCCAGCAGTATGGTGTCGTTCTCATTCAGCAATCACTCCAAGGGCAGCTATTTATGATTGACAGGATATTATAGTGTACTATAAGTGTCTACAGCTCACAAAGTAATCTCAACCGTCGCAGAAAGTCACCCGTTCTATAAAGTTCTATATACTATACTATACATCCTGCTCTACCAGTGGAGATGTATACTATTATAATTGTCAAATAAGTTATATTACATGCCAGATCCATCCTAAAATTATAAAAAGTAGGGTTTATCTAAAGATTTGTGACGGTTTATATATCATTGGTGTTAATATGTTCTAAGGGATAAAGAATCCGAATTCTTCCACAAGCGATTCGAGTATTCTCCCGCATTTTGCCAGCTTTCCATTCAATATTAGTACATCCATTGCTTCAAATGCTTGACTATACTTTTCGTGGGATCATTATGTGTTTCAAGTAATTACTACTCAATTGTCCATAAGACTCAGTTAAAAAATTAATCGTAATTAGTAGCTTACTATTGTGGGGGTATAGCTCAGTGGTAGAGCATTCGACTGCAGATCGAGAGGTCCCCAGTTCAAATCTGGGTGCCCCCTCTCAAAATTTTTGTTACAAGGCCTTAGCGCACTATTATAATTAGTAAATAGGACAAAATTTAATGTCCGTCTGTCTGTCCGTCTGCAATGAAGAATTCATTCGTAAATAACTTTTGAAGATGTTAACCATTTTCAACCAAATTTTGTATAGGCATACTAGAGAAAAAGTTCCAATATTTTTTAAAGTTACGGGCAAATGCCTCTCGAACTTTTGACTCCAGATCAAATCGAACTTGCTCAAGTTCGCGTGCTGCGCGACGCCCCACGAATGTGTATAATAGTATTCATAATAGTATTTATTAAGCTTAAAGTTTATTGGTAAAAACTATATGTTATGACTTGTAGTTTAGAGGTTACGTATATTTTGAATGGTAATCAAATAATAATTGGACTGAATTATAAGACATACAACACAACACATCATACAGTAGGAATGGATGGACAAACAGGAAGCACAAACTGTAACCTACCGGTATTAATTGCAGAGTGTATAAGGATTTCACAAACAAGGGGAGGAGGAAGTATAATCCACAAACCTTTATATGTAAATGAAAGCCGAACTAAGATAATGATGCAGTGTTGAGCCAAGAAGTCAAACGACGAAGTCAAACACTAATGCCTCCTCAATCAATAACACAGAGGCAATATTTTAACGCAAAATTTAAAGATCAAAGATAAAAAAATCAAAGATCCAACAAACAAAGGAATAAGACACCTGTTAATTATTATTTCCGAAGAAACGCAAGCGAATAAAGAGCGGAGTCATGAAGGAGAGAGAGAGAGAGAGAGAGATTATAGTAGTGTAGAACTATGAGGCGCCATTAACGCCAAAAGGTCAGCAATAATATTAAAGGTTTTAAAAAGAATATTAGAGAATTTCAAAACATATTTTCGGCCGAAATTTCGGCCGAAAATATGTTTTGAAATTCTCTAATATTCTTTTTAAAACCTTTAATATTATTGCTGACCTTTTGGCGTTAACGGCGCCTCATATAGAACACATAGTAGGTATCTACAGTAGCAGTGGTGGGGTGTTCGCATGAGCAAACTCACAAAGTGTGTAAATCATGGATGTGTTTTAATGACCTTTACTTAAATAGGAATTTGTGTGAACAACATAAGTAACACTTACTATCACTATATTTGAAAATTAAAGATTCCTTTCCTCACTTCGGTGTATTTCATCCCAAAAGAATTGCTTTCAAAATATATTGGGGGACATTAACAGGTCCAGAACTTAAGTCTCACACTTGAATACTGCAGGTTTTCATTTATCTATTCGTTTCACGTGTTCTGGTTGTCTCATTAAAATGCTTATGGGCGCAGCATAATTGCTCTTTGAATGTTGATATTTTACGTAAAAGAGGCCAGTTTATTGGAAAGTTAAATAATATTAGACAGGAATTTGGTTTTGCCCACCCAAATAATATAACTTATATTCAAAGGTTGTATGCTATGTCATTTTATGGTAGTTGCACTTGGAATCTTAGATCCGAGGAATGTCGTAGGCTTTTAACAAGTTGGAATACAAACGTGAGAATTGCGTGTCATCTTCCTTTTAATGCACATAGGTTTATTGTTCAGGAAATTGTAGGTTTCTTACACCCTTGGGTTATACTATGTAAGAATTTTGTTACTTTTTGTAATTGTATTCGAAAATCAGATAGGCTGTGCGCTCAATTTCTTGCTAATTTATTTATCTCCGATTGTAGAAGTACAACCGGTAATAACCTAAGATCTATTGCTAATGATTGTAGCGATGTAGATCTTAATGATCTGACGCCATCAGTAGTAGTTAATAAATTAAATTATGTCCAGTGCATATACTGTACACCTGTAGGTGAAGATTGGAAAGTCGATAGTTGCAGAGATATAATTGATTCACTGATTGGTTACTCAGAAATACCTGGTTTTACTAGTCCAGAAGTATAAAAGTGTTGTTGGACTATATTTCCTCTGCCTAATTTTCGTTTAGTTTTGTCAATATTGTGCTGTCTTTGTGTTACCTATGTAGATATTTTTGTATTATATTTCAATTCATTTATAAGTTCAGTGTTACTATAGTCTTATTTGTGCTACAAGAGTACCATATATATATAATTTGAATGTGTACGAATAAAAGTGTATGTGTACGAATAAAAGTAATAATAATGATAATAAGGTAATCCTACCGGGAAACAACGGAATTCATTACGAGAAAGTGATTTCTTCCAATTACCAGTCAATGCAGTGAGTTATTGGGGTTCCTATGAAGGATTACCATTCCCATAGCAACCCATATACACTGGCATACGCCATATGAGATTAGTGCCAATGTGAGTTATACATTCACATTCTGATATAATTGTGTTTTTACATTTTACGGCACCAATTTAATCCCACATTGTTATTAATAATTGTATTAATTAAATATGTCAGAAGAGGTATTGGAAACACTGGACGAAGTTAGCGAGGGTCCATCTCGACCTGAAACCGAACGAGAAAGTACAAGTTTATCAGAAAATAAAGATGAAAAGCCTATCACTCCTGCTGATGACACCCTGGAGGAAGAGGCAGCTGAGGAACCTACGGAAGCAGATAAAAACGCCGTTACTTCTGAAGAGGTTGATGCCATCGCAGAAGAAAAAGAACCAATAGCGGAGGAAAAAGACAGAGACTCTGCGGATGAGGGTGCAAAAGAAGAAGCTCCACAGGAGGTAGAAGAAACCGAAAGGGCTGATGCAGAACCAGGAGATGCTGTTACTCATGGTGAAGCTGAAGCTACTGCTACCGAAAAGGACGAAGAAACTGATGAAACAGGCAAACAAGAGGATGCTACTGGTGATGAAGAAAACGTTGTAGAAGAAAGTGAAGAAAGGAAAGATGAAGCATTACCTGATAAAGAGCACGATGACAGTGCACAAGAGATAGAAGATCAAAAAGAGGATGACAAACTTGAAGTACAGGATGAGGTTATAGAACAGGAAGAAGGAAAACCTGAAACTCCAACCGGAGTTGATCACGATGGCGAAATTGCGAAAGAGGAAGAACACGAAAAAGCTTCGCCAACACCGCGTGAAGATGAGGAAGCTGTTGTGACTGAGAGCCGGCCAGAAAGTAAGATGAGTGAAAGATCACACGAAAGTAAAGAAGACGGAGAACTTTTAGGGGAAGCTGTAAGTAGGACGCCGTCAGAAGTTTCACAAATATTTCCCCCCAGAGAGGAGTTGCTGGAAACCTACAAACAAGCGATGGTAGAGCGGGAGCATCTGATGCAACAAAATACAAAATATCAGCATAAAATTAGCGAATATTTTAGGAAGAAGAAGGAAAGCGATGCTCGTTCGGAGGCTGAGGGCAATATAATTGACCAGGAGCAGCGATACCTCAAGTACATGTCGGATATAGAGGAGAACCGCAACAGAGCCGCCGATATATCAAGTAACTACACCGCCAAGACGGAGAACACCAAAGCGTATGTGTACGAACGTGTTGCCGATACAGCTAAACGCTTACAAGATTTCCTGGATATGCAACTGGATATTGCTAGTAAAGCGGTTAATTCAAGAACAGGAAGGGGTATTGATGATGAAGATTTGGATCACTATGTTTCTAACTTTAACAAAAAGGAAGAGGAACTACAGGGGGTGCGTTTGGAGAACATAAAACTGAATAACAGGCTAATGAACCGAGAAAATCAGCTCAAGTCGCGAGAGGAGTTAGCTACAGGGCTGCATCTCATCGATTTTGAACAACTAAAAATAGAAAATCAAACCTACAACGAGAAAATCGAGGAAAGAAATGAAGACCTCCTCAAACTCAGGAAGAAGATAACGGCGACAGTAGAAGTTCTAACGCACGTCAAAGAGAAAACAGATTACATGGAAATACAGAACGGGGAGTTGAAAGAAAACCTTATGGAGGTTGAGGCCACAGTGGCGAAGCGCAGAGATTTACTAACGCGGACAAAGAAAGTGCGGGACGCATTGCGTAACGACAACTCCAAAATGCGGGAGACCAATGGGTTGTTGTGGAATAAATCCCTTCTTCGGGATTACGAGGAAACATTCGATAGAGTGGAATCGGCTAGTAAATACGTGTCAGACCTAATGCAGAAACACGCGGACTGCACGATGCGAACACAAGGTTATAAACGAAAGATTGAAAACGTTAAACACGCAATTCAATTAAAACATAACTAACATTTTTGTGATGATGCTTTTTTTAAAATCAACCTACAGTATCACTTTATTGAAGCCTATTACTTGAAGGACAATCACTTTATTCTACCCTTTTCAATTTAAAATAAACAATGACATTAAGGATATATAAATTAAAAAAATTGAAATATATATACAAAATCGACTACCATTATTACTAAAATAAATAAAGAAGTAAAAAGTTCAGTCGATGTGATAATGACGTGTGAAGGCGAAGTGTGATAAAGGCACGCTGAAATTTATTGATAAATAATAATATTAATATACACCCCCAGCGGGATAAATTTCAAAGGAACAGACATTGGGATTATCAATAGATTATTCATTCATTGTGTCCATAACTAAATTAAATTGATATAATTGTAGAATAAAAAGTGATTATAGGTTAACAATTCAGTTGAGTTAAATTGGAAGGGATTGGGGTAGTGGGGTGGGGGGGGGGGGGGGGGGGGGGTAGCTGAGCGCGTAGTGTCGTTGAGTTACAGTATCGGCAGGAGCTTTCGGGGGAGAGTGTGTGGAATTGGATCTGTGAGAGGTCGCGCGTAATGTGGTGGCGGTTCCATTGACCGGCCCGCTTACACATTTAACTGATTAATAAATACAGTATTAATATATTATGTAAATGACGTAATATTTATTCATATCAATTATTGACACATTAGTTTTTAGTTATGATACTGTTTGTGGTCGATCAATTATGTGGTAAATGGATAAAATAAAGGAATATGATTGTTTCAAGTTTTTATAAATTTTCATTTATTAAGTTTATATTTTTATTAATATACGGGCAAATTAATTGAATTGATTTGAAATCCTTAAGTTATGAATCTCAGCATATTGTACAGATAAATAAATTATTCTGGAACATCACGATTTCGATCCTCATTCTCCCCTACTCTACATTTTGTTTGCCTTGCAATAAGCAAATTTTATTAATTATAATTCCCATTAATAAATATATATACAGTATGTTCCACAACACATACTGTATTTGTGGAGATTTTTGTCAGATTGTTGGTTTGTTGCATTTCAGCCACTTTTGTCAGTTTTGCGTAGGCCTGATTCAATTTAAACAGGTGACAGACGTGTGAGTAGCCTACGTACTGTAAAATTTATATAATCAGTAGTAGAGTCTTGGGCGGCTTTGTGACAGTTAGACCCCACTGACTGGCGCCAGACTGTCTGGGTGAAACCTCCTAATTAGACTAATTAGACCCTAATTGACCGGTGTCATCAATTAATTAGTACCTCAGTGAGGCATAGTCTGTGCCTCAGTGCCTCAGTGTGGCATAGTCTGTGCCTCAGTGCCTCAGTGAGGCATAGTCTGTGTCAGGTCTTAAATGAGAGTCTTACAAATTCGAACGGCAACGAACAAATTCGAAGGTTACTGTTCCACCTTGGTGTAGTGGTTGCGTTGAATTCACATCTCCCGTAGGCCTATGTAATGGGTTCGATCCTCGCATGAACCTGGGCAGTTTTCGTTCGGTCAGCAATAAGCCTAACTTTGCGAAATGCAGTATTATTGCCTAGTAACCAATTCATAGCTACTATATGGTTTTCACTTTGAGACATTTCACTCTCTAGCGGTAGACTGGGGAACTTCGGACTACTCTGTGACTCTGCAAAATATATAGCCTATATTGTAATAGATACCGACTACTACTAGGATCGGCATGCTGCATTGCAGCTGCATTTTTAAGAATGCTGTGCCGGCTTGTCAACAAAATTGCACCGCCACAACTCCCTATCACCCATGACATTTGCTAGATCATCCGCATCTTCAAGGCCAGTGTCCTTTAAGATGCGTCTCAAGAAAGTCATGGGCTGTCCACCATGCTTATTCACTCCATGAGGCTGCCAAAGTACAAGATTATGCACTGGCTGGTCCTCACGGCGAAAGCAATGTCCTGCAAAGCGGAGGCGATTTTGTTCTAGTGTCAAGCTTGGGGGAACCAATGAGACCCTCCAATGTTATATAGTGTCTGGTTGGAGATGTGTGCATTGTACTTGACACAATGTACCCGGCGTAGCATTCTTGTGAATGTGCCATCCAGAGATTTGGTGTCCTCAGCAGTTAGAGCCCAGCATGGACTCCCGTAGAGGAGTACTGGAACTACTGCTGCTCTAAATAATCGGACCTTAAGTTTCCGATTAATTCTAGGTGACTTCCAAATCCTGGAAAGCCTATTCAAGGCTGCCCATGCCTTTCCCTTACGTATTCGAAGGTCCTCACCTGACTTCCGGATCTATGATCCCAGGTAACAGAAGTCGTCCACATGCTCAAGCATACCATCCTTTGAGCTTATGCTCATCCGATCAGAGACTTGCTGAGGACTTTCAAAGTTAACTGTCAGAATTTTGGTCTTTCTGGAGTTAATAAAAAGACCAACACTAGAAGCAGCATGTTCTAATGAGCTGACTAACTCCCTCTAATGATTCTGAGAGTACTCCTAAGTCATCAGCAAAGTCTAGATCAGTTAGGTACTTGACAGGATTTCCTCGACTTCTGGAGCCAGTAGGTGGAGTTATCATCACCCCATCATCATTATGATGATCTAAGGACATGCGTAGAACATAGTCAACCACAATAATGAACAAGAATGGTGCAAGTGTGTCTCCTTGGAGGACGCCCCATAACACTTCAAATGGTTCTGTGTCACCGTCAACAGTAGACACAAATGTTGTCGAACCATCGTATACTGATCTGATTGCTGCAATAATTTCATCAGGAATCCCATATAATGAAAGTATGCTGAACATACGTGAGCGAGAGACTGAATCAAAGGCCTTGAAGAAGTCAACAAAGATAACAGCCAGATGCCTGTCTTTCTTTTTTGATAACTCTTCAATTATCCTTCTAAGTGCCAAAATGGGCTCCATGGTCCCACGACCTTTACGGAACCCATTCTGATTTCCACGTAGCAGTCTCTCAATGGGATCCCTGATGCGATTTAATAGAATTCTATTGTATAGTTTTGCAGCAATCGAGATCAATGAGATTCCCCGAAAAGAACCATAGAGTGTTAGGTTGCCCTTCTTGGGAACTGGCACCAACTTATTTGTTTTCATTTCTTGTGGGACTCTTGTTGTACGGTGCATGTCTACTATGATGGGATAGATGAGCTTAAAAAAACTCAGGTATTTTAAAGACCTCAGGGGGAACACCATCTACTCCACTGGCACGATTGGTCTTAATGCTCTTTGCAGCAGCCTTCACTTCTGCAAAGGAGATATCGCCAATGGGAATATCTGGGAGTACAGACTCAGACACTTTTACTTCTATAAAGTTATCAGGCAATACCCTGTCATTATTGAGGAGCTTTTCAAAGTGGGCTTTCCAACCATTGAGGCGATCGGCTGGTGATTCAGCCTTAACCTTGGTGGTTGGTTGGCTTTTCCGCCCAGTAAGCAGATTGATCGATTTCCATGCCTGGGATGATTGCCTGCTGTCGTCAGCATCATTGATGGCATCAACCTGTTGGTTTATTAGCTCCTGTAGATTAACAGAGTACTGCCTGTTCAGGGACCTAGATGCAGCTTTAACTGCATTCTTGGCCGCTGTAGTCTGTTTGAGTCGGGACTCTTTCTGCGCCTTATGAAGGTCATTTCGGCACTTCTGAATTTTGTTGTCAGTCCAGGGGGCCCTTTTCCTGTTTCGAGGGTATACAGGAACTGTTTCTGCAGCTGCTAACTTAACTGCTTCTGTAAAGGCAGTATAGCCCTCACAGTGATCTGCCGCCTCAGAGGCAAGAGCCTCATACCTGTTGCTCAGCTGTAGTGTGAAGCTGGATCTCACACTTGGCTGTTGCAACAGAGGACCAGTCATGCCGTGGCAAGGCAGATTTCGTTGTTCTGCTAGCACGCAGACTAAGTCGTACCTTGGCCACAATAAGGCGGTGATCACTGGAGAAGGGTCGAAGTGTAAATGCATTACAGTCTTGTATAGAGCTCCTGTATTTCCTACGAAACAGAATATGGTCTATCTGGGACTTGTGACCACTGGGTCCACTATGAGTCCATAGCTTTCCAGTTCGCTTCTTGAACTGGGTTCCAGCCGAAAACAATCCATTTCCAGAGATAAAATCCTGAAGATGGACAGAATTTCGGTTAACACTATTGCTATAGACCCAGGGCGATGTAGGTGATTGATGCAGACTTGCATTAAAGTCTCCCAGGAATGTTAAGAATGCATGCTGATCCACTCCATCCGTTGCTGCTTGTAGATTGTGGTAGAAATTTTCCACCTCATCTACAGGGGCAACACTAGTTGGAGAGTAGCACACAATCAGAACCAATCAGAACCTAATTAGCCTAATTAGGAGGTGTCACCCAGCCAGTCTGATGCCAATGACACCCATAGGGTGTCATTGGGTGTCACCCAGACAGTCTGGCGCCAGTCAGTGGGGTCTAACTGTCACAAAGCCGCCCAAGACTCTACTACTATAATCGTTAAATGTAACGTAGGCCCTACACATGCAATTAAAGCTATAAAATGACAAAATTGAAAAAAGTTCAAAAGTAAATATAAAGTAACAAAAGTAAAAGTAAATAAGTGTTTCATCGGCGATTTCGACAGGTTTTTGCACATTAAGGAATTAACGCCGAAACGAAAACATCCCGGTTTCTCCTTGTTTGGCTCGTTCGGCTCGCTTTCACTCGTCTTCTGGATGACAAGAGGCGAGTTCAGGGCAACTTATTCAAAAGTGCGCTAAGTACTGTAGGGAGTAAACGCTACGCCGACAACCGACAACCAACACCGACAACCATTATTAAAGCTTATTAATGTTAATTATTAATTGAGGGAAAGGAACAGGTTACAGTGTAAGGTTATTCTAACCAAAACAATAAACGAGAGTCACAAACTCAGGTTACATTTTCATTTTTGCTGTTGTCGGCAGTGGTTGTCGGCTATTCCTCATAATGACGATGTTGATAAAATTCACATTTAACATTGCATTGTTTGAATGGCTATTGTTGAAGGATGCCAACAACACAGACCGATTATGTAGGCCTGCTATCAAACTAACATTATAATGACAAATTAACCCGAGGAAGTGGCAAAACAAGTCACAAAAGGGGAACCCAATGGAGGTTAATTTCCTACAATTCCCTGAAATTCTATGTAAAAGTAGCCACCACTCCAAAGTATTAATCCCCTGAGGAATAAAACCACTACATTAATCAGAAATAAAACCCCATCGCAAGCAAACATAGAATTTAGAAAAATAGTACAAAATAGTACAATCGCGAATAGTACAAAATCAATAATAAATGAATGCCATGCATTAGGAATTTAGGCCTATATGTTGTTATTCGAAATTAATCTAATTTATCTTCCATAGGCATTTATCCCCTAAGATTATGGAGATGCAGTATGTAGCTATCTACATTGCGAACTACGGTTATACGACCATCGATAACGATATCCTATCAACGCTGTAATTTAAGATAATTATAATTACGTCTAGATTAGGTTCATTTCGGTCTATTTGTCACTCAAACTATCATCTCAACAGCACAGCAGCACCAGGTCATCCCATATCATCCCAGCTTGCCAAAAGTGATCGGTTTTTTGTTATAATTGAATGGATAGTTATAGTTCATATCCGTACCTGTGGTATTTTCGTATTGCAAAAATAAGACTATAAGTATGAAATACCCTATGTTATTGAGATATTGTTTATTGTTTTGGTTAGAAAAGCCCACCACTGTAACCTGCTCCTTTCCGTTAATTAAGTAATGGAGATTAGTTTATTGTTTTGGTTAGAAAACACCACCACTGTAGCCTGCTTCTTTTGCCACAGGTACGCATATGAATGATAACCGAATGGATTGTAGGTACACCTTTAAGATAGTGTTCAACATGATTTTGTAGGCCAATCAGTTAAAATATTTCCCGCATGCGTTATTCGTCTGGTATTCAGCTGGTTACTTTATTGAAGGCCAAGCAATATTCACTCATTGACTACACCGCTATACCGAACCGATCTGCCGGTATCTGCCTAAAAGATACAGAAATAGGCAGATAGGCTAGGGCAGGGCCTACGCCCATTACGCCTGTCTATTTTGCAATTTAATTATTGTGCATCAACTGAGAACAAGGACTACTATAATAATTGTACTACAGTATTACCGGTACCGCTATACCGCACTACCGGTACGGTAACTGCTAACTGGAATGAAGAGACTTTTCGACGGTGGTAAAATATTTTCCACGGGGGACAACGAACACGGCAAGGGTTCCCTCCCCCTGTCCAACCACGGGATGTCCCAGCAGAACGAAGGCGCCTCTCTAACGTTCGTGCCCCCCAAGCGAACGTGGCAGGAACTCCGCCAAGTCGTGCGCGATAAATACCTACAACAGAATGCCGAGTCTGTAAGAGTTCCCCAGTCGTTCAGCGTCTGTAAACACCCGCACATCGAAGGCGCTTCCAGGATATTCTTCTTGGGTTGGTCCAACTTCCTACAAAACCAACGGGAATTGACCCTGCAGTACGTTGACGTTCCTGTGACCCCAGATGATTCGGATATTTTGGAATGGGTCCCGGTTGTCGAATCGATTCCAAATTGCGGGGTTTCTTTCTCTAAAGAGGAGCAACTTCTTCGAGAGCGGAAACGGATGCGATCAGTTGGTATCACCTCGTACAGCTGCAATCCGGAATGCTCTGTGTTTATATTCACGGCGTCCGCGCAGCTCTGCGTCTGTCGTATGTCCGATGAAGGTCCAACTGTAACCACGATCCCAACCGCAGAGAAAGGATGTCGACTCGACGTTAAACTCTGTCCCGTCGACCCTTCCTTTGTCTCCTTCGTCCGGGGCGACCAGTTGTGGTTGACGGGGTTGTCGGACCCCGACGAGGTGCGTCTGTCGGAGGCGGCAGACCGACTCGCCGGGGTCCCGAGTTTCGTCGTTCAGGAAGAGTTCGACAGGTTCACCGGTAACTGGTGGCAACCGAAGTCTACGGACGAGCGAGTTCGTCTCCTCTACGAGCTAGTCGACGAGTCCGGCGTGGACACGCTGACCATCGGCGACGAGACCTACATGTACCCCCGCGCGGGGTCCCCCAACCCCCGGAGTGAACTCCGTCTGGTCGACTTCCTTCCGAGGGACCCGCGGGGCTCGTTGCGACGTCTGCGACCGCGTCGCGAACTCTCCGAGCTGTTCCCGTGGTTCGAGTACCTCGTGCGGGCCGACTGGACGCCGTGTGGCCGGTTCGTCTGGCTCCAGTTGATGGACCGGGCCCAGCGGAGGCTGGCCCTGGTGCTGATCCCGCCGGAGTACTTCGTGCCGGACGACACGCCATCTAGCGGGGAGACCGCCCCCTCACCCACCCTCGTCCCCTGCATTGTATACGAGGAACACTCCCCCCATTATATCAACGTCTCCGACCTCCTCCTCTTCCTCCCCCCGACCCCCTCTGACCCCCCGGACTCCATCTCCTTCCTCTGGGCCTCCCAGACCTCCGGCTATCGACACGTCTACGCGATCACCTCGTCCCTCTCGCACCCGCTGGAGGCGTCACGCACCCCGGCGGTGCTGCGCTCCCGACAGCTCACCGCCGGCCCCTGGGAGGTCTGCGACGGCGTCTGGCCGGACCCCAGACGCGGTCTGCTGCTCTTCGTCGCCACCGCGGACACACCGTTGGAGCAGCACCTCTACGCGACGGAATACCCCCCCGACGACTCACAACCCGCCTCCAACCCCCGTAGATTGACTCCTGCGAACGCCTCCCACGCTGTAACAGTAAGCGTAGAATCCCGCATTGTCGTACTAACCTCCTCTCGGTTAGATAAACCCGCGGAGGTCACCGTCCACTCCCTGGATTCCCTTCTGGATTCCCCCGGAATCCCTCCCGAGCCTCTCGGGTTCGTTAAACACTCGATCCCGGCTCCTCTCGACTCCCACTACTCCCCTACCATGTTCAGCTTCCCCCTCCCCCCCGACGACGAGGACGTCCCTCCCACGACTATCTACGGGATGTACTACCTCCCGTACGACTACGACCCGCGCTACAAGTACCCCGTGGTCCTCTACGTATACGGAGGTCCTCACGTCCAGTTGGTAACCAACAGCTACAAAGGGTTGCGGTACAACCGACTGCAGACGTTGGCGTCGCTGGGTTACCTCGTGGTCGTGGTCGACGGGCGGGGTAGCAGCGGTCGGGGGTTGGACTTTGAGTCGCGGTTGAAGGATCGCATGGGCACCGTGGAGATGGGCGACCAGCTGTCCGCCTTGGCGCATCTGTCCGGGGCGTTGGGTACATTGGATCTCGGACGCGTAGCCGTTATGGGCTGGTCCTACGGAGGGTATCTCGCGCTGATGGCCTTGGCGCAGCATGGCGACGCGTTCCGCGTGGCTGTGGCGGCCGCGCCCGTGGTATCGTGGCGCGACTACGACACCGCCTACACCGAGCGCTACCTAGGGGACCCCCGAAGCAACCCCAGGGTCTACAAGTCCGCCAACGTGCTCAGTTACGTCGCGGACTTCCCCAACGAGCCGGGCCGGTTGCTTCTAGTCCACGGGTTGCAGGACGAGAACGTCCATTTCCGGCACACTAGTCAGCTGGTCTCCGCGCTCGTAGACTCCTGTAAGCCCTATACTCTACAGGTCTACCCGAGGGAACGTCACGGTCTGCGTCAACCCGAGGCCAACGAACATTACGAGGCTACCACTCTCGACTTCTTACAAACAAACATGTGATTTAGGGTTTAATGACTAATTAGATAATGATTATTTTGTTTCCCATTTAGGGAGTCCGTTAAGGCCGAATAAAGTGACTATTAAAGAGTTCTCCATGTCACTAATATGTAATATGAGGTTGTAAACCATTATTATACAGCACCGTAATTGATATACACACTATATTATTGCAACACATTTGTATTTCTAAATAATTAAAATACCGAAGGATAAGATAAAATGGGGGTAAATAACAGTAAAGGCATCGGCAATCACCTATCCTCTCCTCATACCAGAGCACTCGGTTATAAATGTTTTCATTCTACTTTATAATAGTTTGGTGGCGGTTGGCGGATAAGTTTATATTATTATTTAATATTTAAATCAGCCAAGTGATTAAACTGACGGCTAAAGTTGACTAGTTGTAGTTCTGGTTACTGTGGTTACAATATCGGCAACTTTTAATTGGCGTCCAAAGATTGGGAGGCAAAATATTGCAATAGAAACGATTTTCGAGATGAATTTTTTATTGCCGTTGATGTTGATAGAAAGAATGTATTCCTATATTTTCTAAGCCTTTTGTTTTGGCACTTTTTTTTAATTTTATTCTCTATCTAATCGAGACAGCAACGCCCATAGTAAAACCCGGAAACACATAATATAATATAATTATATCTAATATTAATTGGCCATGGACGGACATGTGATATTGTCACCCTTCACTAAATCGGCTAAGTCATTTAATATACCGTACCGGTACATTATCTGAAACCATTTAACGTACAATATAGTTAATATTTACGTACATAGTGCTTACTGCTTAAGTATGGAAAGAATATCCGATCATTGCTAAATGTTGTTAAAAGAGAAAGTGTACACATTTATCTGCAATTACACAAATTTTGGAGAATATTAATAAATAATTTATTCCACGTCCGGTGCGAATTAGATGTAGGAAGAATATGCTGCTGAGATACTAAGAGGGGAGAGTTATGGTAAATTTATTGCCAATTTTTCGCCGAACATTGCATGGCAGTTAGAGTAAATGTTTAGTGTGATATTAGTAGGTAATATGATTGCCATCATTAATTAGAATTTCGAATGATATTTATTTACTATACTTCCATGCAAAGTGTAATACAGATATATGCTGCAATATTAAAGAAATTTAAACCTTTATTTTAGGTTTGTAGAAATTTAGAGTAAGTAAAATAATATTAATTATTAAGCTAACAGATAGATGGTACCAATAATATTAATATACACATATCGCTAAAGTAATGTAAACTTTAAAACATGCCATATTACACTTATAACTTAAAATTAATATATTATCTGTAAAGAATTAATTATTTTACTTAGGGGCCATCCATAAATGACGTCACGCTGGACAGGGGGGGGGGGGGGGGTTTGGTATTTCGTGACGATTTGTGACGAGGGGGGGGGGGGGGGTGTCCGCAATATCGTGACGTCACATTATAAGTTTCCGATAAAATTACTGTATATATATTAAATACATACGTGTATGTATACTATTAAACGTGTCTACTATTAACGTGTTTACTATTAAACTATTACCTCTTCCAATGATAACCATTAAAATCTTACCTTACGACCTCTACTGCCCTTCCATAATTGGTAAAATTAGAGAGCGTGTTTGTAAAGAATGTCATCTTTACTTTGCATCGAAATTTTTACTAAAAATCTTACATCCCTTCATGGTAGCGGTAGTTCCAAAACCCGTTTTGATTATCAATCCCCTGCGACTACTACTAGGATCGGCATGCTGCATTGCAGCTGCATTTTTAAGAATGCTGTGCCGGCTTGTCGACAAAATTGCGCCGCCACAACTCCCTATCACCCATGACATTTGCTAGATCATCCGCATCTTCAAGTCCAGTGTCCTTTAAAATGCGTCTCAAGAAAGTCATGGGCTGTCCACCATGCTTATACACTCCATGAGGCCGCCAAAGTACAAGATTATGCACTGGCTGGTCCTCACGGCGAAAGCAATGTCCTGCAAAGAGGAGGCCGATCCCCTGCGAACACATACCCAGTAGCTGATGTCCCACCAATGGCCATTATAACCATGACAGACCACCTGCAGTGCCCATGGGAGCATGTCTGAAAAACTCGTATTACTGTAATTTGTAATATTAGTTTATATCTATAGTTTATAGTTGACAAATTTATTCCAGATTTATTGTTCTAATAATATAAGAGTAATAATTTAATTTTATATAGTGTGCCGTGACATAGGGGAGGGGGGGGGGGGTAGCCATTTCGTGACGATTTGTGACGAAAGGGGGGGGGGGGGGTCAAAAATGTCTATAAAAAACGTGACGTCATTTATGGATGGCCCCTTATTTACCCAATATAAAGAGATTTGTATTTTGGGAAATCCTAAAAATGGTATCGATCGGCCATTCCACCACAAGCTCAACCAACATTATTCTATGTAGCATAACAATTTTCTTTTCGTTATTTTAATATCCCTCCAACCCAGTTTGATACATTTCCCTTCCATTTTGATGGTTTTAGAAATTGTTTCTTTATGTTATCTGTTGTGCTTATGTAATATCCAATTAATATAAAATTAGCTAAAAAATTAGCTAATAGGAATAGCAAAATTGTATTTAATATTTATGGTAAAATAAATTATACAAAACTAACACTAAACGGAAACAATAATTGAAGGAATGGGATTTTTTTCTACATTTACATTTATTTTTCTTCCTCTTGGTCTTCCGACAAAAGTCGAAAGAGTTCCATAAATTTACTGGGTTTTGGTGAAGTTCTTGTCTCCGATATGTTATCGTCTTCCTCTGCAGCTGCTGAAAGGTTACTGTCTTTTAGTGAAACTTTTGTCTCATCTTTTGCAGCTGCAGAAACTTTACTGGTTTTTAGTGAATCTCGCGACTGGGATGTGTTATCGTCATCCTTTGCAGCTGCAGAAACTTTACTGGTTTTTAGTGAAACACGTGACTGGGATGTGTTATCTTCATCCTTTGCAGCTGCATAAACTTTACTGGTTTTTAGTGAATCTCGTGACTGGGATGTGTTATCTTCATCTTTTGCAGCTGCAGAAACTTTACTGGTTTTTAGTGAAACTCGTGACTGGGATGTGTTATCTTCATCCTTTGCAGCTGCAGAAACTTTACTGGTTTTTAGTGAAACTCGTGACTGGGATGTGTTATCTTCATCATTTGCAGCTGCAGAAACTTTACTGGTTTTTAGTGAAACTCGTGACTGGGATGTGTTATCTTCATCCTTTGCAGCTGCATAAACTTTACTGGTTTTTAGTGAATCTCGTGACTGGGATGTGTTATCTTCATCCTTTGCAGCTGCAGAAACTTTACTGGTTTTTAGTGAAACTCGTGACTGGGATGTGTTATCTTCATCCTTTGCAGCTGCAGAAACTTTACTGGTTTTTAGTGAAACACGTGACTGGGGTGCATCCTTTGCAGCTGCAGAAACTTTACTGGTTTTTAGTGAAACACATGACTGAGGTGTGTTATCTTCATCCTTTGCAGGTGCAGAAACTTTACTGGTTTTTAGTGAAACTCGTGACTGGGATGTGTTATCTTCATCCTTTGCAGCTGTAGAAACCTTACTGGTTTTTAGTGAAACTCGTGACTGGGATGCATCCTTTGCAGCTGCAGAAACTTTACTGGTTTTTAGTGAAACTCGTGACTGGAATGTGTCATCTTCATCCTTTGCAGCTGCAGAAACTTTACTGGTTTTTAGTGAAACTCGTGACTGGGATGTGTTATCTTCATCCTTTGCAGCTTCAGAAACTTTACTGGTTTTTAGTGAAACACGTGACTGGGGTGCATCCTTTGCAGCTGCAGAAACTTTACTGGTTTTTAGTGAAACACATGACTGAGGTGTGTTATCTTCATCCTTTGCAGCTGCAGAAACTTTACTGGTTTTTAGTGAAACTCGTGACTGGGATGTGTTATCTTCATCCTTTGCAGCTGTAGAAACTTTACTGGTATTTAGTGAAACTCGTGACTGGGATGCATCTTTTGCAGCTGCAGAAACTTTACTGGTTTTTAGTGAAACACATGACTGAGGTGTGTTATCTTCATCCTTTGCAGCTGCAGAAAATTTACTGGTTTTTAGTGAAACTCGTGACTGAGGTGTGTTATCTTCATCCTTTGCAGCTGCAGAAACTTTACTGGTTTTTAGTGAAACTCGTGACTGGGATGAGTTATCGTCATCCTTTGCAGCTGCAGAAACTTTACTGGTTTTTAGTGAAACACGTGACTGGGATGTGTTATCGTCATCCTTTGCAGCTGCAGAAACTTTACTTGTTTTTAGTGAAACTCGTGACTGAGGTGTGTTATCTTCATCCTTTGCAGCTGCAGAAACTTTACTGGTTTTTAGTGAAACTCGTGACTGAGGTGTGTTATCTTCATCATTTGCAGCTGCAGAAACTTTACTGGTTTTTAGTGAAACACATGACTGAGGTGTGTTATCTTCATCCTTTGCAGCTGCAGAAACTTTACTTGTTTTTAATGAAACATTAACTTGTGACTGTGATAGTTTATATTTGTCATTTGCAGTTTCTGAAACTTTACTGGCTTTTAGTGAAACACGTGACTGCAATGTGTTATCTTCATCCTTTGCAGCTGCAGAAACTTCACTGGTTTTTAATGAAACATTAACTTGTGACTGTGATAGTTTATATTCGTCATTTGCAGTTTCTGAAACTTTACTGGTTTTTAGTGAAACACGTGACTGCGATGTGTTATCTTCTTCTTCATCCTTTGCAGCTGCAGAAACTTTACTGGTTTTTAATGAAACTCGTGACTGGGATGTGTTATCTTCATCCTTTGCAGCTGCAGAAACTTTACTTGTTTTTAGTGAAACACGTGACTGGGATGTGTTATCTTCATCCTTTGCAGCTGCAGAAACTTTACTGGTTTTTAGTGAATCTCGTGACTGGGATGTGTTATCTTCATCCTTTGCAGCTGCAGAAACTTTACTGGTTTTTAGTGAATCTCGTGACTGGGATGTGTTATCTTCATCCTTTGCAGCTGCAGTAACTTTACTGGTTTTCAGTGAAACACGTGACTGGGATGTGTTATCTTTTCTTCCAAATGAAATCTGCGATAGTTTGCTGCTTTCTGAACCCTGTAAGTTTTCGGGAGGAACATCTACAAGATTTACACCACCAATTGGTTCCTCATCCAAGTGGACTTGATCACAATCTTCTTTCACAGGATCGAATTCATTATTTACAGTATTATTGCTGCAAGAAGACATTTCCATCGCATCATTAATTATCTCGTATTTGGAAATGTCAAATATATCCATTATAGCTTCACCATTTGCAACACGTGTTTCAACATCTTTGAGCAGGGTTACCACATTATCCTTGTTGTGCACTATTGCTAAGTCCATTGTAGTACGTGAATGCCTATCCCGCGCCGTTAAACTGCCACCATGTAATAACAAACATTCACTGGCATCTGAATTTCCCGTCATCGCCGCGATATGCAATGGCGTGAACCCCTCGAGTGACTGATAATTTACATCATTTCCCATGTCAATAAGAATCTTCATCACGGATACGTTTCCGTTTATAGTGGCTCTATGTAGAGGGAGGTAGCCAGTATCTTTCTCCGCGACGATTGTGGCCCCTCCTAACCTCAACGCGTTGATTACATAAGCGTTTCCGACGAACGCGGCTACATGTAGCGGTGTCCATCCGCGGTAATCGCACGCGTTTACCATATCTGGATCGCTTCTTATCAATTGTTTAACATCTTTAAGATTTCCTAATTTACAGGCATCGTGGAGTGGTGTACTGATAGTTGTGTTATTCTCAACTATTATAGCCAAGTCTCTTTTTGAATTGAATATTGAGCTACTGCTACTTTTCGATACCTGCGATTGCGTTATATTTGCTGCACACCCAGATTCATCCATGTACGATGCTTCAGAAATATCAGAAGCTCTACCCAAACTTCTGTTGCTTTCGGTTTCATCACAGCTAGAGGATCTATTAGAAGATCTACTGCAGCTCCTTTCAGTTTTTTCATCATTATCTTCCACGCCTTCTTCATTCCGAGAACTCTCTTCTCTGGTAGCTTCGTCATCTAAATCGCCCTTCTCTGGCACTCTAAGCTGCGGATCTTCTGGAACTAGGTCGGTTGACACATGCTTTGGCTCTCGATCTGACTTTTGTCCGACAACTAATATAGGCTTTATCTTGGATTGTTGCAAACGTTTAGATTGTTTAATCTCTTTTTTGGACTTTTGCCTATCTTTTATTATCTTTCTTTTAGTAACTACTAACAACTTACAGGCATCTTCTACAAGGCGAACCATCTCTCCTTTGCTTATTCCAACCGGTGGTTGCTGTCTCAAGATTTGTTGACCTCTGCTATAGGCAGCCTCTTTCTCGGGTCTATTAAAATGCGACTTGTATGCTTCTGATCGTGGAAGGGAACCCATTCGCCTGGAGTCAAACGGTCCGACGAACTCTGCATTAGCCATGTAAGTCTCAACTTGGGCTTGGGTGTTTTCCAGTTCTTTCTCCCATTTTGATGCGGCTGGTCGCTTCTCCCTGGTACATTCACTGGATGCAGACCGACTACTACCTAATTCATTATCTCCTTTATATCCCATTGAACTTCCAGTTATCGAAGTTACTTTTAAATCATATTTATCCCTCTTTGCTATTGTCGCACTTCTAGATTTCAGGATTTTTTGACGTGGCATTCTGTGTTTAGATAAACCTTTTAATAAGTTGAAAGTGTTCGCTGATCTTGATTTATTGCTTATTAGGTCGTAATCGTCAACATTAAGTTGTGTTAAATGTTGGCGAATTTCTGGAGACTTATAGTAGTGTTTTAGTGATCGGTCATGGATGGCACAGTGAGATCCGATGAGTCGCATTGGTTTTATTCTGTTCATTTTAGGCTGGTCAGGACCAGACAAGTCAAAACCTTGTTCTAAACGTCGTAGTTCCAAATAATGTTTTAACTTTCGTGCCACACTTTGATTCAATGATTTAGACATTTTTAGGATTTAAAGTGAGTTTTCTAATAAATCTATATTTTTGTCTTTATTTTGATAACGCGACTAGCAAGAGCAGATGCATTAATGTCAGTAACATAATATTTTGTTACTGTCGAATCACCAAACAACTGACTTTGTTTACTATATAGAAGGCTGTTGTTAGAAGTAAATATAAATTATGATAGGTTTACTATTTATATGAGAGCTTCTTTCTACCTTATTGTTGCGTACATTTTTAGCAATCGCACACATTTTTTATAATTAATTATTATTACATCTATTATATACATTTATCATTATTACTTAATTAACAATAAATTAATAGCTATTATTACCTACAGTATTTGGAATGGCTCTAATTACAATAACATGGAAACACGCATTAAATAAGTGCCATCAAGGATTGTTATAGGAGAGACGAGAACTGTACTCATCAAGTTCTAGATTACCACTTAGTGCCTGTCATCCTATTAAAAATTGAAATACTGTACTTAATTTAAAGACTAGTGGTGGGCAAGCACGCCGCACGCGGGATGTAAATCTTCAATCTTCAGAACACTTCTATTAATTAATTAATATACTAATATTTAACTTTTCAAATCACTTTGTTCCTTTAAGATATATAATTTATAGGAAATATTTGGTGTAGACAATGTCAACTATATTCCAGTACTACACAACACAGACAGATACCATCAGCTGAAACAAAAATACCTACGTTTCCCTCTCATGATTCTAATTACACCAATTATATGTAGTATAATAACACTTATTATTAGTACATTATTACTAAAATTCATTCACCTGGAATTAGTAATAAATTCAAATTCGCCCATACCTTGACTGATAAGGCTATCAGCTGTATGAAATATTTAACACACACTAATGCTAACCCATGAAGAATTTCAAGTTTGTGAGGGAGTGGAGTTTAGGAAGTAGGGCCTAACTAAACTAAGCAAACAGTATGGGTGTACTAAGTACAGTAATCTTGGCAACCTCATTGATTTATACTAAAGCCTGCGCAGAAATCCATTACATAAGCCAGCTAATGACTGTATTTTTCTGAAAATTGCTTTATACACCCATTCAGACTATACACTACAGGAGGATACTAAAAACAACACAATTGACCGGATAGTTTCGGAGCCTTTCGTTTGACAAACAGACAGTCAGACAGACAAACAAACAGACAGACACGATTTTCTTACAGTAAGTAAATCTGAAGATTTACAAATAAGGTATTATTTCTTAGAATTAAATGTTATAACTATTTACATTGCGTAAAAAGTAGCTCTTTTCTACGGAGCCCCTAATGGGAGATGAAGAAAAAAACACGTGCGCATGTGTTACTAATACGTGTGCACGTGATAACTAATACGTGCGCACGTGATAACTAATACGTGCGCACGTGATAACTAATAAGTGCGCACGTGATAACTAATACGTGCGCACGTGATAACTAATACGTGCGCACGTGATAACTAATACGTGCGCACGTGATAACTAATAAGTGGCACGTGCTACTACGGGGATGCTAAAGGGGAATTTTTGCGTAGGGTATTTTCAAAAAATAACTTGTGCTTGTATACACTACCGGTACTTGTGAAGTAGTATTGGTGGGTTATCCAGTAAGGTGACTAAAAGTAGGCTCATAGCAAGCAGCATGTGACGAAGATCTCCCATGCGAACTCGCAGATCAGCAAATATGCACTCTTGCATAGGCGTACAAGGCGGGGAGGGGGGGGGGGGGGGGTGCAGCCCCCACCCAGTGAACCAAAGAAAGGGGCGAAAAATCAAGAGAGTTTGGCGAAAAATCCGAGAAGGGAAATGGGGCGAAAAAATATAATCAAGGGGGAATGAGAGGGATAGAGTGAAGAAGAAAATCTAAATTAAAATAACTCTTTAACACATTTATAATTTATTAATTATGATTTTGCTACTAGAAACGACATCACAGTTGTGGTCACTTACACGTGCAGTATATGAGAAATTACGAGACAGAACAAGATAATTAATAGGCCTATATATATATATATAAAAGTATCCTAGGAATATTTACAAAAAAACTTGGGAATTGGGCAACTCAAAAATGCATGGTTGCTGGCAGAGGCAGCCCATAAAACAGACAGCAGCACAATTTGTGACGTTTACCCAAACTGTAATAAATACAGTAGGCCTACACGTTCGTGGGGACTTCGCGCATCACGTAAGACCAGATAAGCCTTTAAGTACAGGTACAATTTGTGTACCTGGTCACTCGCCCCCTAGCGGACGACGGATTAACTATAGAAGTCTGTCTGTGTGTAGAATTTCTAAACTTTTTAAAAACTACATGTGTACCAAGTTTGGTTCCATTCCATCAAAGATTGGCCGACTTAATAGCTTTTAAAAATTTCTCACGAAGGATGACGGACAGTCCACTAACATCCGTCATACAATCTTACGTGGCTCGCCCCACATACAGTATGCAGAATAGCATTATACAGTATACACAATATGATTCTAAATAGTTTAGGTTGTACAATGAAAACACAATTTTTTCTAAAATATCGTATATAAATATTTCTGGAAATTTGTCCCTTTGCAGTTTGAGATAGTAACGACTCGTTTGCGTCAGCTCAGCAGGAACTAAAGAAGTGGGAAAAGTCTTCCTGGCCCGTTGTATTACATATACTAAGTCGCTAGGCGGGCACTAATGTCTAGCGGGCTGAAAATGCCAACGACCGCAGGCTATTTGTAGCTTTCATTGACTTTCGGAAAGCCTTCGACTTCGTTAACCGAGGAATACTACTGTCTAAGATCCACAGTTTTGGAATAAAGGGCAAATTATACAATCTAATCAGAGACATTCTAGAAAACAGCATCCGAATATATGACGGCCTACAACTATCCAATGCTATACAACAGCTTCGTGGAGTCCTTCAAGGAGATTGTTTCAGCCCGACCTGCTTCTTAATTTTCATCACCGACCTAGCCACTGTTCTCCGACAAATAGCCGCCTCTCTCAAATTCTTATTCTTCGCTGACGACCTTGCCATATATTCGAAAAACCCACTGGATATCCAACATGCCCTAGATGCATTACATGATTGGTGTAAAGCCAACAACATGGAAGTAAACTTGAAGAAAACAAAAATAATCAAATTTAGAAATGGAGGTAGACTTGCAATGATGGATAAATTCACCTATGACGGAAATGATTGTAAACATAGTAAATGAATATGAATATCTCGGAATTACTCTCCAACCGACACTCTGCTTCACTAAACATATTTTAGATAAAAAGAAAAAAGCGTATAGCGTCATCGGCTCCCTTTCGAAACTACACCTTCTTTCAATCGAGACTGGCCTCAAAATATACCGAATGAAAATACAGCCAATGGTAACATATAGTCTTGAAGAAATTGGCCCATATCTTTCGCTAACCAACCTCATTGACCTTGATAAAACAAAAACCTGCCATATCAAACATATGTTAAGACTGCACACGTCAGCCTCCTCCACCCTCGCACTAAAACTGGTAGGTGAAAACAGCTTATGCGATGACATTCTTACCAAACACCCGAACATTTTTTCAACGACAGTAACCGCTCAATACAGAACCCATCGGAGAGACAGAGAATCAAATTTCGAAGCCAACTACCCCATCCCTGGCCCAGCTTTTACATCTACAACATGGAAACGGGCGGGACAGACATACAGACACACCATCACCAGATTCACCTCCCACGGTTTTCAGCACTTACTGAAAAGCACTTACTTACTAGGCTAAGTAAACAATAATCAACCCTTAAAGTCTCATAGCCTACCCCCCGAGTCTGTGTTAGACGTGTCGGCGACCTGGTGGACGGGGCGGTTACGGGCAGAGCGCGAACCCCGGAGACTAGCTTAATTATAATAATTTTATTTTATATAATATTTTAGCCTTAAACGATTAGTTTAATTACGATTTAATGTGCGCATACTTCACTCCATATTAATGTTGTGTATAATCTTTTTACGTAATCTCAACTATATTCTACCGTACATACCTACCCTACATTACCAATATTAGAATTTATATTTAACCCGACTGGGGGTGTACCTTATTGTAAAAATAATGTCTAGCGGGGACTAACGTCTCGCGGGAACTAATTTTCTATGGGACATTAGTGCCCGCGACAATGCGACTAAGTGACCGCTGGCACAAAAGGTACTGAGACATTAGCGCCCACGGACATTAATGTATCTCGGGCACAAGACCGTATCTTCTATACCTATAAAAGTCAAATTATCTCTCTCTCTCTCTCTCTGTGCTCGAACTCCTCCAAAACGGGCGGAGGGATTGCGCTGGAACTTGGCATGTGAGTATAACTTTAACGAGCGGTCGTTATAGGCCACTTTTCGAAAAGTTTATTCACGTTCGGTACCGCGGTTGTTGGTTGGCGGAACCGGTACCGGCCCAGTTTTTTTTAATTACTTTACAGATTAATGGTACTGTATTCTGCATTAGGTAGGCCTAGCAATAGAATTATCGGGAAATACCGAGTAACCCGCCTCGGATATTGCCAGCTAGTATAGTAATAGTATAGGCCTAGTATAAACAACAAAACCCCGAGAATAGAACCCTGTGTAACACCCCATAGTATGCACATTCTATTATATTATTATATATTATATTATATTATATTACATAATATGTTAAGAATGCTGTGCCGGCTTGTCAACAAAATTGCACCGCCACAACTCCCTATCACCCATGACATTTGCTAGATCATCCGCATCTTTAAGGCCAGTGTCCTTTAAGATGCGTCTCAAGAAAGTCATGGGCTGTCCACCATGCTTATTCACTCCATGAGGCTTCCAAAGTACAAGATTATGCACTGGCTGGTCCTCACGGCGAAAGCAATGTCCTGCAAAGCGGAGGCGATTTTGTTCTAGTGTCAAGCTTGGGGGAACCAATGAGACACCTCCAATGTTATATAGTGTCTGGTTGGAGATGTGTGCATTGTACTTGACACAATTTACCCGGCGTAGCATTCTTGTGAATGTGCCATCCAGAGATTTGGTGTCCTCAGCAGTTAGAGCCCAGCATGGACTCCCGTAGAGGAGTACTGGAACTACTGCTGCTCTAAATAATCGAACCTTAAGTTTCCGATTAATTCTAGGTGACTTCCAAATCCTGGAAAGCCTATTCAAGGCTGCCCATGCCTTTCCCTTACGTATTCGAAGGTCCTCACCTGACTTCCGGATCCATGATCCCAGGTAACAGAAGTCGTCCACATGCTCAAGCATACCATCCTTTGAGCTTATGCTCATCCGATCAGAGACTTGCTGAGGACTTTCAAAGTTAACTGTCAGAATTTTGGTCTTTCTGGAGTTAATAAAAAGACCAACACTAGAAGCAGTATGTTCTAATGAGCTGTGGAGCCGTGGGGCTCCCTCTAATGATTCTGAGAGTACTCCTAAGTCATCAGCAAAGTCTAGATCAGTTAGGTACTTGGCAGGATTTCCTCGACTTCTGGAGCCAGTAGGTGGAGTTATCATCACCCCATCATCATTATGATGATCTAAGGACATGCGTAGAACATAGTCAACCACAATAATGAACAAGAATGGTGCAAGTGTGTCTCCTTGGAGGACGCCCCATAACACTTCAAATGGTTCTGTGTCACCGTCAACAGTAGACACAAATGTTGTCGAACCATCGTATACTGATCTGATTGCTGCAATAATTTCATCAGGAATCCCATATAATGAAAGTATGCTGAACATACGTGAGCGAGAGACTGAATCAAAGGCCTTGAAGAAGTCAACAAAGATAACAGCCAGATGCCTGTCTTTCTTTTTTGATAACTCTTCAATTATCCTTCTAAGTGCCAAAATGGGCTCCATGGTCCCACGACCTTTACGGAACCCATTCTGATTTCCACGTAGCAGTCTCTCAATGGGATCCCTGATGCGATTTAATAGAATTCTATTGTATAGTTTTGCAGCAATCGAGATCAATGAGATTCCCCGAAAAGAACCATAGAGTGTTAGGTTGCCCTTCTTGGGAACTGGCACCAACTTATTTGTTTTCATTTCTTGTGGGACTCTTGTTGTACGGTACATGTCTACTATGATGGGATAGATGAGCTTTAAACACTCAGGTATTTTAAAGACCTCAGGGGGAACACCATCTACTCCACTGGCACGATTGGTCTTAATGCTCTTTGCAGCAGCCTTCACTTCTGCAAAGGAGATATCGCCAATGGGAATATCTGGGAGTACAGACTCAGACACTTTTACTTCTATAAAGTTATCAGGCAATACCCTGTCATTATTGAGGAGCTTTTCAAAGTGGGCTTTCCAACCATTGAGGCGATCGGCTGGTGATTCAGCCTTAACCTTGGTGGTTGGTTGGCTTTTCCGCCCAGTAAGCAGATTGATCGATTTCCATGCCTGGGATGATTGCCTGCTGTCGACAGCATCATTGATGGCATCAACCTGTTGGTTTATTAGCTCCCGTAGATTAACAGAGTACTGCCTGTTCAGGGACCTAGATGCAGCCTTAACTGCATTCTTGGCCGCTGTAGTCTGTTTGAGTCGGGACTCTTTCTGCGTCTTATGAAGGTCATTTCGGCACTTCTGAATTTTGTTGTCAGTCCAGGGGGCCCTTTTCCTGTTTCGAGGGTATACAGGAACTGTTTCTGCAGCTGCTAACTTAACTGCTTCTGTAAAGGCAGTATAGGTAGTAGTAGTGGCAGCAGTAGTTCCAGTACTCCTCTATGGGAGTCCATGCTGGGCTCTAACTGCTGAGGACACCAAATCTCTGGATGGCACATTCACAAGAATGCTACGCCGGGTTCATTGTGTAAAGTACAATTCACACATCTCCAACGAGACACTATATAACATTGGAGGTGTCTCATCTGTTCCCCCAAGCTTGACACTACAACAAAATCGCCTTCGCTTTGCAGGACATTGCTTTCGGCTTTTAGGACCAGCCAGTGCATAATCTTGTACTTTGGCAGCCTCATGGAGTGAATAAGCTTCGTGGACAGCCCATGACTTTCTTGAGACGCATCTTAAAGCGCACTGGCCTTCTAGCAAATGTCATGGGTGACAGGGAGTTGTGGCGGCGCAATTTTGTCGACAAGCCGGCACACCAATCTTAAAAATGCAGCTGCAATGCAGCATGCCGATCCTAGTAGGTCAGTCATGGGGGCCTTTTTCCTGTTTCGAGGGTGTACAGGAACTGTTTCTACAGCTGCTAATTTAACTGCTTCTGTGAAGGCGGTATAGCCCTCGCAGTGATATGCCGCCTCAGAGGCAAAAACCTCATGCATATTGCTCAGCTGTAGTATGCAGCTGGATCTCACACATGGCTGTTACAATACAGAGGACCAGTCATGCCGAGGCAAGGCAGATTTCGTTGTTCTGCTAGCACGCAGACTAAGTCTTACCTTGGACACAATAAGGCGGTGATCACTGGAGAAGGATCGAAGTGTAAATGCATTAAGGTCTTGTATAGAGCTCCTGTATTTCCTACGAAACAGAATATGGTCTATCTGAAATTTGGAACCACTGGGTCCACTTTGAGTCCAAAGCTTTCCAGTTCGGTTCTTGAACTGGGTCAATATGGTCTATCTGGGACTTGTGACCACTGGGCCCACTATGAGTCCATAGCTTTCCAGTTCGCTTCTTGAACTGGGTTCTATCCGAAAACAACCCATTTGCAGAAATGCAATCCTGAAGATGGACGGAATTTCGGTTAACATTATCGCTATAGACCCAGGGCGATGTAGGTGATTGATGCAGACTTGCATTAAAGTCTCCCAGGAATGTTAAGAATGCATGCTGATCCACTCCATCAGTAGCTGCTTGTAGATTCAAGTAGACATTTCCCACCTCCTCTACTGGGGCAACACCAGTTGGAGGGTAGCACACAATCAGAACCACCTTAGGAAACGTCTTAGCCAGTCTTCCAGAACATGAGAAGTGGCAACGGATGATGCGGTTAGAGATTATTTATGGAATAGTGCCGCATGTGCAGTTGGATTCATCAATAGACCAATTCCACCATTGCCACTATCATCTGCTGACGCGAGGGCGAGTCGCCAACCGCCCCCCATGTCCTTAATCAGAACCTCATCAGTCTGTCCAGTCTGCATTCGGTGCTCTTGAATTCCCACTGCGTAAGAGAAAGCTTATCTGCCAAGGCAGTCAGCTCACCTTGTCACTTTGGGGACCCGAGTGTTAGGGTGTAAACTGAGGCTAGTCTAGTGACTTGCCTCCGATTCACCAATGGCTTGGTAGGTCGGGGTGGCACATGAGAGTAGCCTCCAACTCCAGAATCCCTCTCCACCTCGCAATTTGGCCTCCCTGGTGACCCAGGGTTTAGGTCAGAAATGTCACCAGTAAAGTTCACAGTATTGTTGGCTGCTCTCTCCAGTAGGGGGTAAGGAGATAACTGACGCCTGTGAGGCCATTGTGTCCTGTAATTCTAGTGCCCAGACCTGCGCATTACTAATGTAATCCATAGTGGGGGTTGGGGGTTGCTTATTTGCCGAGTTAGCTCTCGGGGCAAATACCGCACTCTGGTTTGCCATTCCACAGGGTGGGTGTCTCAGTGGAGTCATATATGAGGCCCATCACCCATACCTACTCTGACGCACATGACCAACCATTGGCTGTGCAGTTCATCTGCTGGACCATGCCCTGTACCTCTGCTGCCAGGTGTAGGTCGCAGTGAAGTGCACTCAGAGTGAACATGAGACTAATGAATGAATGACTAGTGAACATGACTCTAATCCTGACCAGCAGCCATTGGTAGATCACCATGGCCAGGCCATATGCCCATGGAGTCAAGTATATAGGTCCTCAATCCAGGACCAAGGGCGTCCCTATTCCAGAACGAAGGGGGTCCTTGTTACCGGACCAGATTTGCCCTTAGTAAGAGGGTCTATGCAGCCACAGGTGGCACCTCCTTTATGCTGCATGGATCAGTGACCATGCATGACCATGATCAATGACCTAGAATACCTGACCTGACCGCTGAATTATGTTTTCTATATGCCGATTGTAAATATGGAAGTAAGTTATTAATCTCTATGTCGCCGCATTTGTCTGTCTAACACCTTCTCTATAACTTTTCCTATTAATGCAATGTTCCCAAGAGGTCGGAAATTATTTAGTACTTCTTTATCCAGGGTTGTGTTTTTATTCCTGGTTTAAGGAGTGTCTAAACATGGAATTTCCTCCCTTCCTCAGTATATCGATCGGGATCGGGTCAACTTCACATTTGCTTTGAAGGCATTTCTCGAATAATTTTTGTTAACTCATCTTCCGTTACTGTCAGGAAACTTTCCATCCAACACCCCGTAAATTCCTTACCAATTTCTTCCCCCATTGTATCGTTCACTGGAGTAAACCCTTTCCTTCGTCTTTCTTGTGATTAAACAATGATGCAAAGATATTAGCCGACTCCTCTTGATTTTTACTCATGGGTAGAACCTCAACCCTCTGTCTGGACATAATTTCATTTAATTAAGAAATTGTCGCGCTCTCGTCACCGTAGTAATCATAATTGAGTTGAGATAACTGGGCAGAACGTAAACTAGCAGAACGGACATTCATTAACCTTTAATATACAGTAGTAAGTTTGTCTGGTTTATCGCTTGGTGTTAATGTTAAACTTCAATGGTGCATTTCTGATATTCAGTAGTTTAGGACCTAACATTTTTTTCGGCCTTTTTCGGCTTATATTTAAATTTATTATACTGTTCCCCACATACCGGTACTGTTGTTTCTTTGCATTCTGTATACTGGTGCAGTTCTCTCTCTGTATATTCGTATATTTATCGGCTCCCACCTCTGTGGGAGTGTCCCCCCCCCCCCGCGGCTGTTACTTTCCCTCTCGAGGTTTGACCTCTAACCTCTTTTGTGTGGCTCTTTGGGGCCGTGTGTTGTCCCCGTTATTGGGGTGATACGAGGTTAATGGTGATTAACCTCGTATTCCCCAATATTGCTTAAAACGCCACTTCCCAACTTTATGGGGTTGGTGAGGCGGAATTGAATCCGCTCACACTCCCCCCCCCATGCTATCTTCCCGGTGAGAAGATAGCATCACCTACGAGTGCGCTTCAATTCCGTTGGAACCCGATCTACTATCGGGTGTGGAGTGGAGTTATCTTTCTTGGAGTCGGCTTTCCAGGCCGCTCCCTATGGGTATGATATTACTACCCTCTCTTGGTGCAACTTCGCCTACGTTGAACCAAGACATATGGCGTCTCGGTTCGAGACAATTGTGGATTTCTCTCACACAATTTTATCTCCACTCCACTATAACTCTTCTCTACTTCTCTCTACTTTAACTCTACCTCTTACTCCTCCCCCCCCCCCCCCCCCCCACACACACTTGAATTGCACTCGCGTCCTCTCCACGCGTTCTATACTCAACTCTTGTCTACTTTTAACCCATTCACTCCTGACGAGCCTCACCCTCCCCTTCCGTGCCGTCGCACTTAAGAAGTGTCAAGTGTGTAGTGCTACGTCTAGTCTCCCGTCCTCCTGTCATAGTCAATTGGCCCCCAGTCCCAGTAGCTAGTTGGAAAAAGGTTACATGACTATAGTATAGTACTTACTTTTGATCATATTGGTTATATGATTATCTATTCTAATGATTATTACATACGTACATACTAATTGCACTTTTAATTAAATTTGCACTTAGGAGTTCGTATTACTTCACATGTGGTGCCTTCGAGGCATCTCCCCCTCTAAGTTCTAGTTCGCTCCTCCTGACTTTGGGAACCATCTCAGTTCCTTCCCTCTGTCGTCCTCCTCTCTCGGTCACTTCCTGGTCGTCGCCGCTCCCTTGTTCTTATCCCCTTTAAGGTTCCTGATCCTTGCCGTCACTTCCCTACTGATTCCCGTCGTCGACTCCTTGGGCGCTGGTGTTATTAGCTCCCGGTATCGCTTCGCGGGTGGCCCCTCCGAATGGCCCTGTTGCTTCCCCCTAGTGGCCTCCCATAGGATCACCTTCATAGCCCGCGGCACATGCTCCGCCAAGAAATCTCTGAACTCTCCCCGGTTCTCTGGCGTCCACCTGTCTAAATACCTCTGTGTATTTATCACTCCGGCATACGACGCCGCCGTTGACACTTCCTGATAAGTAAACGGAAGTCTCCGTTTGATTATTTCCAGGAGGGCCTCCTGGTTAATATTAAAGAAGCCCCACCGGAATTCCTGGGCCTTCATTCGCTGCCGCGTCATGACGCCGACATCGGCCCACTCCTCGAAGATCCTAAACTTCTCCTCGTCGTCCATCCAGTCGCACTGGCGTCCGTAGTGCCCCCGGAAGTTGCACTTAGAACACCGGTTGTGCAACCGTGGACACGCCCCCATCCTATGACTCGACTCGCAGCAGTAGAGGCAACTCGTCCCCTTCTGGAATCGGTACAAGCAGCTCCTTTCCTGGTGAGTAAGCCTCCCGCAGTAATCGCAGCCGAGTACCAATGCCTCCCGCCCCACGTCGTCTTTCGTCCCAAGCGATCTCCTCGGTCTATGGAGTCGCTGGTAAGCGAACTTCTGGACGTTAGCGTCCCTGTCCATGTCTATCTCCTCGTCTCTCCTGGGATGCCTTTCGGTGAAATCCACCAGTATTTCCTTTCCTCCCAACTCCGGATGGTAGGTCTGGGATGGTCTGTACGGTTCGATAATGGCCTATCTCTCTCTGAACGCTAGGTTATTGCCGAATTTTCCTACTTTTATTTCCTAAAGTGCCAAATTTCCTAAATTCCCTAATTTTGTCAGTGGCTTTAATTATGTTCTAGAATATCCTATCTACTGTTACCATAATTTGTCTAATTTTGATTTTTAATATTTATTTAATCCTACAACTGTGCTATCAGTATCTATTAATGGATTTATTTTAATCCATATTCTGGCCTACTCTATGGGCTGTGCAGTACAGTAGTATGTCTCGTGCGGCCTACACGATCTGTCCTGCTGTACCCACGTGCCCCCCTCTCACTACTCACTACTAACTCTACTAACTTTTACTAACACACTAACTCTTACTAACATTCTAACTATCTTCTACTAACTCTTACTACGTACCCTCTTACTAACTAACTCCACTAATTCTTACTAACGGTACTACGTACCCTCTTACTAACTAACTCCACTAACTCTTACTAACGGTACTACGTACCCTCTTACTAACTAACTCCACTAACTCTTACTAACGGTACTACGTACCCTCTTACTAACTAACTCCACTAATTCTTACTAACGGTACTACGTACCCTCTTACTAACTAACTCCACTAACTCTTACTAACGGTACTACGTACCCTCTTACTAACTAACTCCACTAATTCTTACTAACGGTACTACGTACCCTCTTACTAACTAACTCCACTAATTCTTACTAACGGTACTACGTACCCTCTTACTAACTAACTCCACTAATTCTTACTAACGGTACTACGTACCCTCTTACTAACTAACTCCACTAACTCTTACTAACGGTACTACGTACCCTCTTACTAACTAACTCCACTAACTCTTACTAACGGTACTACGTACCCTCTTACTAACTAACTCCACTAACTCTTACTAACGGTACTACGTACCCTCTTACTAACTAACTCCACTAACTCTTACTAACGGTACTACGTACCCTCTTACTAACTAACTCCACTAACTCTTACTAACGGTACTACGTACCCTCTTACTAACTAACTCCACTAACTCTTACTAACGGTACTACGTACCCTCTTACTAACTAACTCCACTAACTCTTACTAACGGTACTACGTACCCTCTTACTAACTAACTCCACTAACTCTTACTAACGGTACTACGTACCCTCTTACTAACTAACTCCACTAACTCTTACTAACGGTACTACGTACCCTCTTACTAACTAACTCCACTAACTCTTACTAACGGTACTACGTACCCTCTTACTAACTAACTCCACTAACTCTTACTAACAGTACTACGTACCCTCTTACTAACTAACTCCACTAACTCTTACTAACGGTACTACGTACCCTCTTACTAACTAACTCCACTAACTCTTACTAACGGTACTACGTACCCTCTTACTAACTAACTCCACTAACTCTTACTAACGGTACTACGTACCCTCTTACTAACTAACTCCACTAACTCTTACTAACGGTACTACGTACCCTCTTACTAACTAACTCCACTAACTCTTACTAACGGTACTACGTACCCTCTTACTAACTCTTCTACTAACTCTTACTAACGGTACTACGTACCCTCTTACTAACTAACTCCACTAACTCTTACTAACGGTACTACGTACCCTCTTACTAACTAACTCCACTAACTCTTACTAACGGTACTACGTACCCTCTTACTAACTAACTCCACTAACTCTTACTAACGGTACTACGTACCCTCTTACTAACTAACTCCACTAACTCTTACTAACGGTACTACGTACCCTCTTACTAACTCTTCTACTAACTCTTACTAACGGTACTACGTACCCTCTTACTAACTAACTCCACTAACTCTTACTAACGGTACTACGTACCCTCTTACTAACTAACTCCACTAACTCTTACTAACGGTACTACGTACCCTCTTACTAACTAACTCCACTAACTCTTACTAACGGTACTACGTACCCTCTTACTAACTAACTCCACTAACTCTTACTAACGGTACTACGTACCCTCTTACTAACTCTTCTACTAACTCTTACTAACGGTACTACGTACCCTCTTACTAACTAACTCCACTAACTCTTACTAACGGTACTACGTACCCTCTTACTAACTAACTCCACTAACTCTTACTAACGGTACTACGTACCCTCTTACTAACTAACTCCACTAACTCTTACTAACGGTACTACGTACCCTCTTACTAACTAACTCCACTAACTCTTACTAACGGTACTACGTACCCTCTTACTAACTCTTCTACTAACTCTTACTAACGGTACTACGTACCCTCTTACTAACTAACTCCACTAACTCTTACTAACGGTACTACGTACCCTCTTACTAACTAACTCCACTAACTCTTACTAACGGTACTACGTACCCTCTTACTAACTAACTCCACTAACTCTTACTAACGGTACTACGTACCCTCTTACTAACTAACTCCACTAACTCTTACTAACGGTACTACGTACCCTCTTACTAACTAACTCCACTAACTCTTACTAACGGTACTACGTACCCTCTTACTAACTAACTCCACTAACTCTTACTAACGGTACTACGTACCCTCTTACTAACTAACTCCACTAACTCTTACTAACGGTACTACGTACCCTCTTACTAACTAACTCCACTAACTCTTACTAACGGTACTACGTACCCTCTTACTAACTAACTCCACTAACTCTTACTAACGGTACTACGTACCCTCTTACTAACTCTTCTACTAACGGTACTACACGTACCCTCTTACTAACTAACTCCACTAACTCTTACTAACGGTACTACGTACCCTCTTACTAACTAACTCCACTAATTCTTACTAACGGTACTATGTACCCTCTTACTAACTAACTCCACTAACTCTTACTAACGGTACTACGTACCCTCTTACTAACTAACTCCACTAACTCTTACTAACGGTACTACGTACCCTCTTACTAACTAACTCCACTAATTCTTACTAACGGTACTACGTACCCTCTTACTACCTTCTAACTCCACTAACTCTTACTAACCGGTACTACGTACCCTCTTACTAACTAACTCCACTAACTCTTGCTAACGGTACTACGTACCCTCTTACTAACTCTTCTACTAACGGTACTACACGTACCCTCTTACTAACTAACTCCACTAACTCTTACTAACGGTACTACGTACCCTCTTACTACCTTCTAACTCCACTAACTCTTACTAACCGGTACTACGTACCCTCTTACTAACTAACTCCACTAATTCTTACTAACGGTACTACGTACCCTCTTACTAACTCTTATACGAACGGTACTACACGTACCCTCTTACTAACTAACTCCACTAACTCTTACTAACAGTACTACGTACCCTCTTACTAACTAACTCCACTAACTCTTACTAACGGTACTACGTACCCTCTTACTAACTCTTCTACTAACGGTACTACACGTACCCTCTTACTAACTAACTCCACTAACTCTTACTAACGGTACTACGTACCCTCTTACTAACTAACTCCACTAACTCTTACTAACGGTACTACGTACCCTCTTACTAACTAACTCCACTAACTCTTACTAACGGTACTACGTACCCTCTTACTAACTAACTCCACTAACTCTTACTAACGGTACTACGTACCCTCTTACTAACTCTTCTACTAACTCTTACTAACGGTACTACGTACCCTCTTACTAACTAACTCCACTAACTCTTACTAACGGTACTACGTACCCTCTTACTAACTAACTCCACTAATTCTTACTAACGGTACTACGTACCCTCTTACTAACTCTTCTACTAACTCTTACTAACGGTACTACGTACCCTCTTACTAACTAACTCCACTAACTCTTACTAACAGTACTACGTACCCTCTTACTAACTAACTCCACTAATTCTTACTAACGGTACAACGTACCCTCTTACTAACTAACTCCACTAACTCTTACTAACGGTACTACGTACCCTCTTACTAACTAACTCCACTAACTCTTACTAACGGTACTACGTACCCTCTTACTAACTAACTCCACTAACTCTTACTAACGGTACTACGTACCCTCTTACTAACTAACTCCACTAACTCTTACTAACAGTACTACGTACCCTCTTACTAACTAACTCCACTAATTCTTACTAACGGTACTACGTACCCTCTTACTAACTAACTCCACTAATTCTTACTAACGGTACTACGTACCCTCTTACTAACTCTTCTACTAACTCTTACTAACGGTACTACGTACCCTCTTACTAACTAACTCCACTAATTCTTACTAACGGTACTACGTACCCTCTTACTAACTAACTCCACTAATTCTTACTAACGGTACTACGTACCCTCTTACTAACTCTTCTACTAACTCTTACTAACGGTACTACGTACCCTCTTACTAACTAACTCCACTAACTCTTACTAACGGTACTACGTACCCTCTTACTAACTAACTCCACTAACTCTTACTAACGGTACTACGTACCCTCTTACTAACTAACTCCACTAACTCTTACTAACAGTACTACGTACCCTCTTACTAACTAACTCCACTAATTCTTACTAACGGTACTACGTACCCTCTTACTAACTAACTCCACTAATTCTTACTAACGGTACTACGTACCCTCTTACTAACTCTTCTACTAACTCTTACTAACGGTACTACGTACCCTCTTACTAACTAACTCCACTAACTCTTACTAACGGTACTACGTACCCTCTTACTAACTAACTCCACTAACTCTTACTAACAGTACTACGTACCCTCTTACTAACTAACTCCACTAACTCTTACTAACGGTACTACGTACCCTCTTACTAACTAACTCCACTAATTCTTACTAACGGTACTACGTACCCTCTTACTAACTCTTCTACTAACTCTTACTAACAGTACTACGTACCCTCTTACTAACTAACTCCACTAATTCTTACTAACGGTACTACGTACCCTCTTACTAACTAACTCCACTAATTCTTACTAACGGTACTACGTACCCTCTTACTAACTCTTCTACTAACTCTTACTAACGGTACTACGTACCCTCTTACTAACTAACTCCACTAATTCTTACTAACGGTACTACGTACCCTCTTACTAACTAACTCCACTAATTCTTACTAACGGTACTACGTACCCTCTTACTAACTCTTCTACTAACTCTTACTAACGGTACTACGTACCCTCTTACTAACTAACTCCACTAACTCTTACTAACGGTACTACGTACCCTCTTACTAACTAACTCCACTAACTCTTACTAACGGTACTACGTACCCTCTTACTAACTAACTCCACTAACTCTTACTAACGGTACTACGTACCCTCTTACTAACTAACTCCACTAACTCTTACTAACAGTTCTACGTACCCTCTTACTAACTCTTCTACTAACTCTTACTAACGGTACTACGTACCCTCTTACTAACTAACTCCACTAACTCTTACTAACGGTACTACGTACCCTCTTACTAACTCTTCTACTAACTCTTACTAACGGTACTACGTACCCTCTTACTAACTAACTCCACTAACTCTTACTAACGGTACTACGTACTCTCTTACTAACTAACTCCACTAACTCTTACTAACGGTACTACGTACCCTCTTACTAACTAACTCCACTAACTCTTACTAACAGTACTACGTACCCTCTTACTAACTAACTCCACTAATTCTTACTAACGGTACTACGTACCCTCTTACTAACTAACTCCACTAACTCTTACTAACAGTACTACGTACCCTCTTACTAACTAACTCCACTAATTCTTACTAACGGTACTACGTACCCTCTTACTAACTAACTCCACTAACTCTTACTAACGGTACTACGTACCCTCTTACTAACTAACTCCACTAACTCTTACTAACGGTACTACGTACCCTCTTACTAACTAACTCCACTAATTCTTACTAACGGTACTACGTACCCTCTTACTAACTAACTCCACTAACTCTTACTAACGGTACTACGTACCCTCTTACTAACTAACTCCACTAATTCTTACTAACGGTACTACGTACCCTCTTACTACCTTCTAACTCCACAAACTCTTACTAACCGGTACTACGTACCCTCTTACTAACTAACTCCACTAATTCTTACTAACGGTACTACTTACCCTCTTACTAACTCTTCTACTAACGGTACTACAAGTACCCTCTTACTAACTAACTCCACTAACTCTTACTAACGGTACTACGTACCCTCTTACTACCTTCTAACTCCACTAACTCTTACTAACCGGTACTACGTACCCTCTTACTAACTAACTCCACTAATTCTTACTAACGGTACTACGTACCCTCTTACTAACTAACTCCACTAACTCTTACTAACGGTACTACGTACCCTCTTACTACCTTCTAACTCCACTAACTCTTACTAACCGGTACTACGTACCCTCTTACTAACTAACTCCACTAACTCTTACTAACGGTACTACGTACCCTCTTACTAACTCTTCTACTAACGGTACTACACGTACCCTCTTACTAACTAACTCCACTAACTCTTACTAACGGTACTACGTACCCTCTTACTACCTTCTAACTCCACTAACTCTTACTAACCGGTACTACGTACCCTCTTACTAACTAACTCCACTAACTCTTACTAACGGTACTACGTACCCTCTTACTAACTCTTCTACTAACTCTTACTAACGGTACTACGTACCCTCTTACTAACTAACTCCACTAACTCTTACTAACGGTACTACGTACCCTCTTACTACCTTCTAACTCCACTAACTCTTACTAACCGGTACTACGTACCCTCTTACTAACTAACTCCACTAATTCTTACTAACGGTACTACGTACCCTCTTACTAACTAACTCCACTAACTCTTACTAACGGTACTACGTACCCTCTTACTAACTCTTCTACTAACTCTTACTAACGGTACTACGTACCCTCTTACTAACTAACTCCACTAACTCTTACTAACAGTACTACGTACCCTCTTACTAACTAACTCCACTAATTCTTACTAACGGTACTACGTACCCTCTTACTAACTAACTCCACTAACTCTTACTAACCGGTACTACGTACTCTCTTACTAACTAACTCCACTAACTCTTACTAACAGTACTACGTACCCTCTTACTAACTAACTCCACTAACTCTTACTAACGGTACTACGTACCCTCTTACTAACTCTTCTACTAACGGTACTACACGTACCCTCTTACTAACTAACTCCACTAACTCTTACTAACGGTACTACGTGCCCTCTTACTACTAACTAACTCTCTAACTAACGGTACTACGTACCCTCTTACCTTCTTACTAACTTATATCTGCCTACTTACTTACTACGTACCTACTATGTACTATTACTTTCCTTTCTCTTACTCTCTTTCTCTATTATTTTTATTATTTTATTTTTTTATATTTTGTGTGGGGAGGGCGTCTCGCCCTCAATCCCACCCCCCTCAGTCCAACACTTGGACGACTAAACTCTACGGTGCCCTTCTAGCAGGCAACATTTGCCAACAAACAAAACTAAACTATTTCAGATATAAGCCTACAACAGCCATGAGTATTTATGTCATTATATCTTCTGTCACCTGAGATAGTAACAACATTTATAGTATAGAGTCAATAGGAATTGAAATACAGGCAGTGTGGTTGGAGTTATGTCTGTGTTGCTATAGCAATACTACTGGCTGCCTATTACAGTACAATTCCCCTCTGCCCTGGTGCCAGCTAGCAGCTTTACACCCCCGCAGAGACTATGTTGACAAATAATGGGAAGGATTAAATTTGTACTCAATAATTGTGCCGCTTTAATTACGTTTAGATCAATTAAAGACACATTTATTAAAGCAAGTCACTTGAACTAATTAAAAACTATGATGGAATGTTGTATGGGGATTACAGCTGTATAACTTTTAAGTATAATTATTTAAATCTTATACTAGAAAATAATTAATATCCTTTAAGGAGGCAGGTTGAAATTGATGTTTTTACCCTAATCAACTTAATTAACTAATTAACTGTTATTATCTTAAGGCCATGATACACCACAGGAGCGGCGAGCGGCAGCGGCGGGCGTCCGCGGCGAGCGGCCGATGTGAGCGGCGACTTTTAGTATGATACACTATAGGAGCGGCGAGCGGCAGCAGCCATTTGTGTTGTATCATCACCCATAGAAAATAATGTGTTCCATTTTTAAAAAGTGGCCGCTTGCCGCGGCCGCTCGCCGCTGCCGCTGCCGCTCGCCGCTCCTGTGGTGTATCTTGGCCTTTAGCTTCTCGAATGCCATGCGAAAATTCAACTTGGAAAATTTCTAAACTTTGGCCAGACTATATGTATACCAAGTTTGGTTAAATTTCATTAACATTTGGCTGAGTTATTAACGTTTAAAATTGGACACGACAGAACAACAGATCAACAGAACAACAGACACACCGATTGAGTAAGTGGTACTTGTATGCTAAGCTCGCTTACTTTCGTCGCTCGCCCCACAGCTATCAGGAAGAATAATAACTACTGGTGTAATATCGCCGGATCCCGGAGACACCTTTTTCAAACGCTTGTAGCTAAAGATTGAAAGCAAAAATAAAAATTCTGGCTCACCCAGTCAGTGGTCGGGAAGTGAAACTATCTCTGTTTCAAATTTCATGCAATCTCATTACGATTTGTAGAACAATTAAGGGGGGGGGGGGGGGGGGGGGCGTGTCACTGAATTAAGACACTATATTCTGGGACATGGTGTATTAGTTATTATATTACTTAATCTGTTAAACTTAATAGGAAACAGATAATCGTTTGGGTCGACTCAGCAGCGGCTGCACGTTGGGTTCACATAGAACATCGCGATTCATAAATTTTATCTGACATCGATGATACAATGTATGTAGATATTCAACTGTAAATGTGTAGGCCTATCAACCTACGTGATACTAGAATAGATAATAAAATAATAACTACAGAACTGTAATAATAATAGTTTGGTGCACTGGTAGGTATCGAATCGGGGAGTGGAGAAACTGAAAGTAAATAGATCCGGTAGAATTAGGTCAAGTAATCCGGCCAGGCCGAATTACTTAAATGGGCCAGTGCTGGGTGCCACTAGAGACGATAACATCTACCTACCGAAAAAGTAACAATTGAAGAATAATAACTATTTACTTACTTGTGTGTAAAGTAGCACTTTACAGTGTGATGATCCGAGTGGCTTTGTTACACGAACGAACGTTAGTGAGTGAGTGAAAATAAAGCCCCGAGGATCAGAACACTGTAAAGTACTTTGCAACAAGTATGTATGTAGTTTTATTCCAAAATTTTAACATTACGAAATGATTGTACATATACATTATAAGTGATAGAAACTGTACCAATTATATTAGTTGCTGTATAAATAATTGTTAAAATGACATAAATTATGTTATAAATAAGTTAGCTTATATTTATGGTGGCGTTTGGAGCCATGTTATAATAATATAGCTAGGCCCTGCTGGTTATTAAAAGCTATACCCCGCCTACCGGTAGGCAATGCAGTAGGCATATCTGCAGTAGGCAAATTTCCACATATTGTTTACGTGGTATCCAATGACGGCGTTAAGTAATGTCCCTGTAGTGGACATTACTTAACGCCGTCATTGGTTACCACGTAAACAATAACACCAAATACAATACTAAATGTACAGGCCAATACAATGCTGTAATGTCCTCTAAAGTTTTAAAGTGCTAAATAACAACTCGCTGTTAATACTAACGGCGTTGAGTAATGTTACAATTTTGGAATAAAAATATTTTAAACATGATAATTTTTATAACACATAATATAATTTATTTAGCATTAATATTTAAGAATTTATTCATCTAAATTCATCTTCAGTCGCCTCGTATCTAATTAGCACTGTGTTAGGTTCAACTAACCAACATTACCCATTCCCCTACCGTCATTGCAGTCATTGGCCTAAGGGGGGATTACAGTGGCGGTGTTTTAAAACCAAAACAATAAACAATACTTCGTTTCATTGCGACCATCCATCCCGCAATTAATTTGCAATGGAGAGTAGGGCTTACTACTTTTTCATTTTCTGCCAATATGCACCACTATCTGTAAAATGTTACTGTAAAATATCAATTTAGTCCGGAGGCGAATATAAATATTATCACTGGAACTGGAACCTGCTCGGGTTCCTGCAGCTATTATTAGTTTGTTTGTGGCTAGCTAGCTGGCTGGGTTTGTGGCAGGAATGTTTGAACGCTAATAAGTCGGCCAATCATAGATGAAATGGAACCAAACTTGGTACACATGTAGTCTATTAAAAGTTTAGAAATTCTACACACAGGCAGACCTATATAGTTCCTCTCTCTGCCGCAAGGGGCGAATTGACAGAAACGTAAAAGTAGCTGTAATCATAGAACCAACCATCAGATTCATCTGGATTTTGGTAGTAGTAACCTACGAGCAATGAATAATTATAAATTCTACACACAGGCAGACTTTTACGGTTCATCTGTTTGACGCTAGGATGCGAATTGTCAGAGCTCCAGTTCATCGTGATTAGCACGGTTTAATTCATCTATCATACATAAATACTGTGCTAATAATTAATAATTGCATACAGTAATTACGATTACTAATACTTATTTATTTATTTACATAGTACATACAGAGAGCCTCTAGAGAGTTCGAGGTGTGAGAATCACCCGAAACGGTTTAGAACGTCTGAAATGACCTCCTTCTATCTCGTCTATCGAGGGTAACACACCATCGCTAGGGGGCGTTATGAAGAATCGATGAAGTAACTTAGCGAATATCACTCTCATCTCCACCTTAGCTAGAGATTCCCCGAAACAAATTCTAGGCCCGATACCGAATGGAATAAAAGACCCCTTCTTAATAAATTGGTGATTCTCGTCGAGGAAATTTTCAGGGTAGAATGAATCCGGCTTCTCCCAGACATCTGGGTCGCGGCACAGAGCCCATAGGTTAGCCAATACCGTTACATTCGCGGGAATGTCGTAGGAATGTAACGTTGTCGCGGAGATGAGCCGATGGGGTGCTGCGAATGCGGCTATACACGCGAAGCGAAGAACTTCGTTCATTACGGCCTCCAAGTACGGAAAGACACGGAAGAGCTCGCTAGAAGTCGTTCCGCAAACTGATTCCTCTATAAGAGACTGGCATCTAGTCTGGACGGCGGGATTCTTGGCCATCAGCAATATGAACCAGTAAACTGCGCTCGTTGTTGTTTCAGAACCCGCGGAAAATAAATCCTTAATCATGGAAACCAGATTGGTTTCGGTGAGGAAACGGGCGGAATCTTCGTTGTTGAGGCGATGGGCCTCCTTCAGGTAGCCGTCGATCAAATCGACATCATCGGAGTCGTAGTTGAGTCTGTCGCGATGTGCGTTGATCTCCAGTTGTACAAGATCGTTGTACTTTACGAGGATGTTGTGCACAACATTCTCTTGTGTTCCAGGGATGTATTTTGCTGAAAAATAATTGTCATTAAAAATAAGCGAAGAGAACAATTACACGCGGTTTGGAATAAATAAACAGCTTAATCCTAACAATATTGTGCGTAACTTTCTTTAATTTACTTTGAGACAGACAGGGGGGGGGGGGGGATAATTAATAATAATTATTAATTTCAAATTATATCTCGGCGAATTATATCTCGTCCCAATGTTAAATGATCACTTAAGGGAAAGCAGGCGGTTACAGCAGCACGTTAATCTAACCAAAAGAACGCTGTTATTTGCGTCGATTTTCCCCTGAAGAGAAATTAATTTTGATTGCGTTGAAAGTAACCCCATCTGTTTACTTGTAACCAATTTTGTGGCAGTCAAGGTACTGCCGCATATAAAATTCAGTTAAAGTACCTCATATCAAGGCCTTGACCTCACGTATGACTAGTTTACGTACCTCCTACCACTTTGATGAATCGTCTAGAAGACGGCCCGCTATACTTAGATATAACTTGATTGCATTCCATAAGAGCCTGAAGGTAAGGGTCGCTAAATTCGAAACGCCTTCCAAATACAATGTTGCAAATACATCTGTGATCGTCAAATATACCGCGTTGTAAGGATCGATATCTTCTCCGGCGTTTTTCATGACGTCATCACATAACTCATCCGCTTCAAACTCCACCCTATCTCGATGGAGGCCTTTCCTACACCGAACTTACGCATAATTCTTGTGGCCAACCGCCTGTTTACAGTCCAACTCATTCCTTCATTAAATATAATTCCACTCCTATTTGCTTCATTATCGTTTACATTTAGTAACACTCTTCCAGAAAACACCTTTGATTTGGTTACGAAAGCGTCTTTAATTGAACCAAATGTATTTAAGATAATCATTTGTTTTGGCCCTAGTTTTACCGAAACGACACCGCTTCCAAGTTTCCGCGACCAGCCCGCCATTACTCCACCGAAATGTTCGGGTTTCACGCCTCGCAGCGACATAACGTTGCCTATAAGAGGCAGACCCTTAAGCGACGGCGGCATATTGGATCGCGAATCCGTGGACGTTAAGTAGAAGTAAATACCACAGAATGTCGCACCAAATACCATACAACTTCCTATGTCGATCATGATTGTAATGATGTATGCAGCAGAACTTTGTATCAAATTGCTATATTTTAAATTAACATAGGGGCCTATATTAATTAATTACATTAATTAATTAAACTGTAGTTAGCATTATAATATTAAGAGACAGGGGGACTGGACGCAAATCCCATTTTGCCGAGTTAATATCCCGCCTCAATGTTAAATTCTCAATTTAGGGAAAGGAGCAGGATCTGAATATTAAATATATTATTTGACATATTTTCAAATTAAATCTTTATACATGACATTAGTAATACTATATGCGACGAAGTTCCATACCGAGCCAAGAATACCAAGAT